>JAZHYW010013321.1:0-25411 GCA_037355805.1 Ixodes ricinus
CGAAGACGGAGTTTTTGAGGTCTTCACTGGCTGACACCGGCATGCCATGGATTTCTAGATTAGGCAGGCGGTTGTCCTGTTCAGCGTCGTTTAACTCGACCTGTAGATGTGAGATGCATGCAGCGTTCTCAGACACAACATTTTTCAGTTGAGTCATCTCTGCTTTCAGGTCTTTTATTTCCTTTTTACTTGTTGTCATTTCGACAAGTAGTTGGTCGTATTGGCCCGAGTTGAACTTCACGGAGGTCTTCAGCTCGTTCACAGTGGCCTTCACTTCTTCGAATGTTGTTTTTAAGGTCAACAGGTCGTTGACCTGAGCTGGTAGTCCAAGGAGACTATCTACTTTAAGTGAAAAAAAGTTGATCCAGCTTTTCGTTCACTTCAGCAAACTGAGCTGAACAGGCTCGCAATATCCAACTGCGAGGAGGAGATTAAGATATTTTAATGACCTTGATATCACAAGAAAGCTTAAATGTAGCCATTTTCATTAACAGATGTGTGTACAAATTAAAATATGTTTTGTATATTTACTTCATTTTCTTATCAACACCAAGGTACGATTGTGATCTATCGTGAGATATAAATACAATATATATAGGGTTGTTCGTCTTCGGGTAAAACCCGATTTTACCTGATTTTTACACCCTGAACATGTTTCAGGAGAATCGGGTTAAACCTGATTTCTCCCCGAATTCCAAAACCACATAACCAACCTATTTATTTTTGCACCGCACGGAGTTTGCAGGCACACGCGCTATACTTCGTTTCAGCTTGGGTCCAGACGGTAGGCGATGCTGCCAAGCGCGAGCTCCGGCTTTCAGCGTCCCCGCCAAGCACGCGCGCTCGTGCAATGCAAGCACTGTTCAGGGCCACGACGCTCGCGCTCGTAGCATCGGCAGCGTCTGGACCCATACTGAAACGAAGTATAGCTACTCCTACTCGGGATCAACAGTGACCTATACATAGGTTGCACTGACGTATTTGGTCCTCCTTCTGGTGGCCGAACTTCCTCGAGCGTCGCCTTTACTGTGCATATTCTACGAGCAGTACACGAGCGTCGCGAGCGAGCGGAAACGAGTGAGCACAGCTTCATTATACTTCGTTTCACTTTATCTGCGAGCGAAGCCAAAGCCAGAAGCGAGACCAGCGCTTTGTGCGTTTCTGCCCAGCTTGCGCGCTCGAGCAAAGCCTGAACGCACGGAGCTTCCGTGCTCGCGCTTCCAGCTTCTGCCTTCGCTCGCACATAAGGTGAAACGAAGTATAACGGCAGGTTTTGGCCACCAGAAAGGAGGAAGGATATGACGTCACGTGCAACCCATGTATAGTTCAATTCGCAAGCTGCGTGCAGCACTGTGGACGCTACACGACTCTCAACCAACCGCCCAACGAGCGCGTCTAACTCACCGTGACATTCTACGGAGGCCGGCTGAGGAAAAGCGAAATAGGCGTTGGGGCCTCTGAGGGACATTTCCGTCCCCCGCTGTGCAGGTGGGACCGCCTCGGCACGGCCACGTAGCTTCGGCCCTGCTGCACGCAGCTTGTTGAATGCACTATCAATTCCCTTCGACCACTGAAGTGCCGACGTCCAGCACGGTCTCTTGGGTAGCATGGCCATCTCGCTGGCGTCAAACCCTTCTCACAAACAACGTCCAAACCAGTCAGTCGCTTAAAGAGATCGGGAAAACTTTACAGGTTTATTCCATAGCGATATATCTGATCGAAAACGACTGTCCCTCGAACGGTCGGGATTTTTGTTGACACCTGAGGGAGGGGAGGGTTCCGTGGGCGGTGCTTCCCTTGAAGCGACCGACAGCAATCGGAGCTGAAAACCCTGATGTCCCCCCGATTACCAGCTTAAAACAGACCCTTAATTTTAACGCGTTATCGTTTAGGAGCTTGTAAAACGCTAAAAAAAAAATAATAAACGAATGTGTTTTTGAGTGTTTTTGTAAATTTAACCCGAAAAACCTGAATTTCGGAATGTTTCCACAAAAAAAAACGGATTTCAACCCGGTTATCAGCTTGAAAAATAGCACCCGATTTTTATCCCCCGAATTAAAAAAAATATAAAACCCGAAAACGAGCAACCCTAAATATATAGTATTGTGCGTATATAACCGTAAATGAAGCTTGAATCTTGTTTTAAGTGTGCGTTGGAAAACAGCAAGCTTCGTTGCGGATCAACATAACTTCTACTTCACATTGCGCACAATTTTAGATATTTTTGAAGTTTACGTGTTAAGTATTGATTTGAAGCAATTAACCATATTAATGCCACAATATTGCCCAGAATATTCCCTATGTGAGAATGCTGTCACAACACACTAATGG
The DNA here is from genome assembly GCA_037355805.1 of Ixodes ricinus. Classification (NCBI taxonomy): domain Eukaryota; kingdom Metazoa; phylum Arthropoda; class Arachnida; order Ixodida; family Ixodidae; genus Ixodes; species Ixodes ricinus. The sequence continues at coordinate 2,332 of JAZHYW010013321.1, forward strand.
TAAGTTTCAAGTTTTAATTGGTCATCCGAGCAGAATACTATATTTTCTAATTGTATTTTCGGATCAAACACTAATCAAATACGTTGTTACTAGTAAAACACAAAGCAAATTAAAAAAAAAAGTGTTTCGAATAAAATTGATTTCAAATTTGCTAGATTTTCGAAACTTTTGCTCTATTCAAATATACAGCGTGATTAGTTATTTACATCGCAAAATAAACTACGCGTCGCCGAACATGTATTCTCCGCACAAACATGGATGTCTGTGGTCCGAACCAGATGTTTCAGCACGAACCGTTATCATATTCAAAAGTTATAACTGTGATTTTCTGAAAATTTCCTTCGGAGAGTGGGGTCCATTTACCCCCGATTTCGGTAACTGGCGGAATAGAACTATGCATTCTAGAGATCTGTCGGCCGCCATTTTCACATTAAAAATTTCAGAAAATCCCGCTTAACTTTCTGAAAATTCCGGCCGGTTAGTGCTGAAGCTTTGGCAACTTGTTCGGATCGCTAGAGCTACATTTGGGAAAAACATAAATTATCTCGGCCATAAAAAAAGAAAAAAAAGAGAAAAAGTTTGAAAATGTTTTGGAGACACTTTCTATATAACGGATTTTATTTTATACATATAGAATTTATATGCACTAAGAAGCTAGGTTTGAGATTTTTCGAGGTATCAAGGTTAATAAAATACCTTATGTAGGTCACGTTTAAGAACTTGCCAAACTTTGCCAAAATTGATCAAAAAAGAAAGTTCGACTTTTTTGTTTCAAAATTATTATAAACTATTTGTTTTTCTTTAATTTATTCAGCGTCATAAAATCTATCTTGAAAGTGTCACGGAAGAGTTCTAGTTCAGTAACGTTAGAAGTGAAAGCTATAGCGAGCGGTCAAACATGATCTCGCCAACAGGTGTAAGAAACGTCAGCTTTTGCCTTAGCCGCTTGAATGATCAATAACTTAAAAAAAGAAAGCCGCCAAGCATGCCGTTTGCGCAGTCGTTAATTTCAATAATTCCCACTGAACGTGTATTTCTTTTGGTAAAAATTAAAAATGAAACCCAAAACACGTGCCTGAATTCAGATTTAAAAAAAAAAGAAATCCATCTACAAAAATTATTTTATGGAAATAAAAAAAAAGCTTATAAACATTACTCTCTGAAAGTCTTATTTGAAGGCAACCAGGGCACTTGGGGCAAAACAAGTGATTATTGGTGCGCCGAGAAGTCTAGCTCGGAATTTCGCACTTTTCCAACTGCCCCTAAAAAGCATGGCTCGTTTAACACTTTTTTGTTTCATCTTTTGTTTTGTAAATTAAAACTTTCATACACCCTGGGAAAGTACAGTGCTTCCTTAACTTAATGCTGCCACGAGATGGTTCATATCCGGAACTTTTTGAGCTATTCCTGGGCATAGTGGTCGAACTGCGTGGTGAAGTCTAGACTCCCCGATGTTGCGATAGGCCTTGGCCAAGGTCACGTCCTTCCTTCGCTTCCCCTTCTTGTCCACCCGGCGGGTTTGGCCTTCCCATTGAGGGTAGGCGACCGGCCGTCTGGAGCCGTTGTTGACCGAACACGTCGCCCGGCGCCGTGTTGACGCCGCCACACCTGGGAGCGGAGCTGAGCTGAACTATCCAGGAACAAGCTGCACTGCCGGGGAGGATTCCAGGGACGACGCCGGCGGCGGGACTTCCGGGCGAGTACGTTCAGTTCAGGTTTTCGTCCGGCGTCACTTGCGGATTATCCCGCTAAACCTTTCCTAAGCCACGACGCCGCATAATGAGGGGATCATCTCCATCACGGTCAACGTCTCACGAGCTGACAGTGCTACAGTGTACATTCAGAATACCGGGTAGTGTTAGGACCGGAGCGGCTCGGCACCGGGAGCTCGTGGCGGCGCTGTGGTCGAGTTATCCGGAAAAAATGGCGCAATCCGCTCTTTTTTTTTTTCACTTTGAGCGGTGCACGTCGGTACCACGATCTGATACACCTGCTTCAGCTTATGTTGTACCGCAGCGAAGGCTGAAGCGCGAGCCACAGCGTTGGCAGCTGCTCGTGCACGAGAGCTTGTGTCATCAGAGATGTGCCCTAGAGCAAGGAGCCCGCGCTTGTAGCCTTCCCTGCGGTTCGACGACAAGGTGGAACAGAGTAGAGTTCCAGGTGTTTTCACTTTGAGCGGTGCGCGTAGTGGACCACGACTTTATAGTTCCATGTGTTCGATCGTAATATACGCTTTGAATTCTGTGTTCTGATTTTGCGGATGGTGAACGCGTAGGTGGTGGCCGGAAATGCCGCCGGCGAAACAGCGACAGAACTTTGCCTTGCACCTGGTTGCAAAACGGGGCTCATCTGAGTGAAAGGAGTGAAAACGGCTTCCCCTTTTCGGCGTTCCAAAGGACAGAGCCGAAAGAGATCTTTGGGAGAAGAATCTGCAGCGATCGGACAAGCGTCTTGAAGAAACAAGCGCCGTCTGCGAGCTGCGCTTCGAGCCCCGCTTCATCCTTCGAGACTACGTCCACATCATCGGCGGAAAGGAAGTGAGAATCCCTCGTGGACACCCAGCGCTTACGCCAGACGCGGTACCGACTCTGCAGCCAACTGTACCCCAGGACCTGGGTGATGACCTTCCTGCAGGACGAGAGGAAAGCGAAGCGGAAGGCAAGTCCACCAGAGCCCATCGCTGCAAAGCGTCGGGGAACGCTTTGCAACGATGAAAACTGACCCGTTGTCGGGAAACTGACCCGTTGTCACCAGTGGTGAACAGCGAAGCTCCTGCCGTGATCCCACAAGGCATTGATCGCGACGCACTACGCTCCCTGACTATGCCAACTCTCTACTGGGCTGTTCAGCAAGTTCAGCAACTTCGACGGCGTTGCTTATTTGGAGACTGCTCTTGAGCCGAAGTCTAACAAGATCAGCATTGAAAGGGCGGTGTTCATTTGTTTCGACAACTTACCTGATGTGGTATGCCAAGTATACCTTCAGGGCCATGTATGTATTGTAACATGCATGTGCTGCACATTGTAACCATGTATGTGCCGCACATTGCAAATCACGTATTTCAATGCCGTGCTGTAAACTATTGCAACCTTCACCTTACCTTAATTACGTGTGCTGTTGTTTCCTTGTCTAAATGGTGTGAAATAGTTGCTTGTTTTCTTCTTTGAATCTTAAAAAGCATTGTTCAGCCCACGTTGTCTGAGTTTTTTTTTTTTTTTTTACTTAAGTTCAATGTTAAGACGCGTGATAAAAATTGTCACGTCTTATAAGCCACTTCTTGCAAGTGAACGTCGGGTGGTCCTCCGATGATCGTGGTAGCCGTGAAGAAATAAAAGATTCTCACCCCTTTGCGACAGTCGCTTGGGTGGTTCGTCGTATAAATGGAACACAATAATGAGTGACAAGTGAAGCGAGCTGATTAAGGTCAAGAAAAAGAAGACGGGCAGAAAAGAAGACAGAGAAGTTAACCTGGGGTATTAAAAACATACTAAAACAATCTCGGACTTTAGTATGTGCCGTTTCGTTCCATTATCAAATAAGATAGGGAAAAAAAACTGCTTCCGAGTTTTAGCTATCTCTTTCAAATGTCTAATGTTCGGCCTTTGCGACCAAGGAAATGGGCATTTCCTTTCAAATGCTCACCATCCGAGAAACCGAAAGTCGCAGCTAATTCTACGCTGAAATAACTTGCAATCCGCTTCTTTAAAGTCGCAATTTCTTTTATGCAAAGGAAGGGTAACGTAGCTTGTACCGTCCAATACATTGAAGCATCATGTTGCTAACGATCATGCCGCAGCGCAATTGATGCCACGGAACGACCGCTGGCAGGTCGTTGCTGTATCATAAATTCATGTGCACTCCACCAAAGCGGCACCAAGGATTCATATTTTCGCGCGTGCAGCCGCGCATGCGTACACCTTCCGGATAACGCGCCGGTGTCGACACCTGTCGCGATCAATACCACGCGCTTCAGGCGAGCCCCCGGCGGTCCCAACACTACCTGAGTATTCCTTCGTTTCAGCTTGGGTCCAGACGCAGCCGATGCTACAAGCGCGAGCTCCGGCTTCCAGCGTCCCTGCCAAGCACGCGCGCTCGTGCAGTACAGGCACTGTTCAGGGCCACACGCTCGTGCTTGTAGCATCGGCTGCGTCTGGACCCAAGCTGAAACGAAGTATAGTACACCTGTACTGACAGCGGACCCTTCGTCACCGACTCCTGGCGCGGCTTATCGAGGTCAAGAGTGCCCCGGCGCCGGATTTGGAAGCCCGTCCGACGCTGCAGTGTGTGCGTGTATGTGCGTGCGTGCTCGAGAGCATGAGTGGGGGCGGGGCCTGAACATGACGTTCGCTGGCAGTTCGGCCACCATTGCGCTGCCAACCGCGGGAACATCGACAGCGACTCTATAAAAAGAGCAAACGAGAGGTGGCAAGGTGTGCTCTCGGACGTTGGTGAAACTTCTGTATATATGTAATTAAACAGAGTTTATCGTGAGACACCCTCCCGTCTCCTGATGTCCCTGCCTGGAGTCGGCCTGCGGTTCCCTGTCCTCGCCTGGCCCTGCCTGAGGCTGCCTGGGGAACTCCTCGGTCCCAACACCGATCACAACCCAGCCTGTCGAGTTATCTGCCTAACTGCCCTGAATAAAAGCCAACTTTTTTCTCTTAACAATGTCGGTGTGTAACTACGGTAGTTTTAGGGGAACGTCACGCTAAATCTTGGCTAGATATAAGTTAGTCTTGCGCAGCACTGCATGCGAGAACCGGTTTACCCACGCCGCCATGTATCTCTCATGGTGTATTCACACGATGGAGATTTCATCCACTGAAAGAAGCAAGCGTTGTCCCGCTTCGAGGTCACGCGCGCCACATGTCACGGATGCTTGCTAATAGGTCATTTAAGCTATACTACCCAAGCATCAAGGAGAATGCAGGGATTGGTGTTCCACGCGCCACACGCGCACGCCTTCCCGTATAAAATATTCGAAGTAAATAACCAAAATAAAGCGTTGACGAACACGCGTGCAACATACAATAGACCGATTTCACCAAGCATTCGGCGCATGCGTGGCGCCGTCACAACTTTAGTTCACGGAGGCAAGCGTAATGCACGAGATGGTTCGTGCTGTATCGTGCTCCACACGCGCAGAGCTCCAGCGGGTTGTCGCACGTGCAGAAAGACTAAAGTTCCCTCGATGCATTGCGGCAGCGGTGGCGTACTCTAAACTGGCTGGTGAGATGGGTCTATTTGTTTTAGGTTTTTGCTTTAGAAAAAGTTACTATTGCTGAGGCCAGCACTTGCGGTGCGTGGAACACCAATCCTTGCATTCTCCTTGATGCTTGGGTAATTTAGCAATAGGTTTATTGCAAGCTTGCCAAAGCTATGTTCACGCGCAAGCTGCACGCGCTAGCACGCAAGAGGCACCAGTCGGGACGCCTTCTTTAGCCGCCATTCTTTAGGATTGGCGGCTAAAAGAGAAAATGCTTTCGCCAGGTTCACTCCTTCTCCTGCAACATGGATAACCTGACCCAAATGTTGCAATGTATCTTTTCAATCGCCTCCCCCCCCCCCCCCCGTGCAGTGCACGACATTGTTAGCGCGAACAAGCGACCATCACTTTTACCCATTTTTGTTTTAAAATCGAAAGGCTGCCGTTAAAACTAGTAGTGTAGCGAAATGTAGTAATCTGGGGTCACTAGAATTTTTGCAAGAATCCCAAAAGGCCGCGCGCGAAGTCCTGTACTCGCGCTTTCCACTTTTTCGTGTTTCCTCCTCTCCTGCCCTCCTTTCCCCCCTTCACCGCCCTCCGCCACCTGTTTACCGCCCTCCCCCGAGGGGCCAACACGGAGAATGGATTAGGAGACGCCTCCGTTAATCCGGCTTAACCCGCCGAAAAGGGGGCCTGCTGCCCAACTAAAAATTATTTCGCTGCTCAAAAAAAAAAAAAAAAAAACGCCGCGGGCAGCGATTGAGTGCGCTTTGCCGGGTGCGCAACGCTACGTCCGCCTTGAACAAGCTTGTATGCATCGGACTAGCATTTTTCGAAGCACGGCAGGTCTATCTTCGTTCCACCTTCAGTCCGAGCGCAGTGGACGCCACGAACTATCCCAGCCGATCCAGCGCCGGGAGAAAATCACGTGACCTGCCGGTTGGGCGGAGCGACACAGGGAGCTCAAGGTCGCATGACACTCTCTCAACGCTGGATTGGCTGGGATGGCTCCTAGCGTCCGCTGCGCTCGGACTGAAGATGAAACGGAGTCCTATCATTTTTGTTTTTTCAACGCGGATTCTGCGTTTCAGTCTAGCTGAGGTATCACTGGCAGAACACGAATCGCATACTTGAAAGGTGTATACCGTTATATACTCCATCTGAAAACTCATATAGCTGGTTGAGTGAATTCAATACTATCGCATTCGTTGAAGCTCGATTTGTTGAATCGAACTTCAACAAATCACACACACCCATTCTCTCTATTCCTGTTTACCCAGTCATAGTCGTTCCCTCACGATGCAATACGAGTGCAAGTAACGGCAGTTTATGCAATGTTGACGTTGCACAGCCGTGATAGCGCGGTTTTTAGAGGCGCTATAGAACGAGCACAAGCGTACGTCGCTACAATGTCGGTACACTGATTGATTCCTGTTTCCCCGCCGTGACGTCACACGAGAAAAGCGATTTTGTTCTGTCTGTGAAATTCGGAACACAGAAATCAAAATATAATCACGGTAATAAAACAAAGCGAAATGAATCTCTGCAGCCAATACCCAACCGTTCGCGAGGTGACTAGGCAGAAGCATATATTACCTCCGTGATTTCACACTCTGCGCACCACCAGAAAGAGTCATACAAACTCCTTGGCGCTATTATCAACACGATTGCGTTTGCAAGCTGGTTGTTTGAAACTCAGCTAGGATTCGTCCCTTCTGGCTTTCATAGCTCTGTATGAAACCAGAAAGGTAGATACTTTTCTACATTGGGCACATTTGCCCGGGGCCTCCAGTTATTTACGGCCAAAATCACACTAGAGGCGCTTCAGCAATGTCCCCTTTGGTCGACGCACGTGCTCTCTAAAAATGCTTGTCGTCTACTTTCCCAAAGGATACTTGAAGAGCCAATCATAGAAACCGACGGACAACGAGGCCAAAATTGTGCTCAGACCTCAAAAAAATTAGAACACAAACTTAGCCTCGTCATTCCCAAACTCGTTGTCGGACGAAATTGCCTATGCGAATTGCAAGCCATGGTTGGTAATAGTAACATAAGATACGTACGGCAAAATTCCCTGCCATAAGAAAAAAAAATGATTTGCCTAGAGCCAAAGTAACGCGAAATAGGTGCTAAGAGTTTTGCGAAAGGGAGTGTAGACCGAAAAAAAGAGAAAAAAGACAGAAAAAGGAAAAAAAACTTGGTCGCGTGACCAAAAAAAAAACAAAACAACCCAGTTCACGTGATTTTTCTGGTCACGTGACCAAACAAACGAAAACGAAAAAAAAAACACGAGTAAAAACCATTTTTGCCCGATTTCGAAGCTAGGCCCTCTTGATCGCGAACCTAGCGCGCTATCTGTTGCGCCAACATAACTCGGCCAAGGGTAATGCTCAGGCATTCTCTCATCACAGGAGAAAGCTTAGGCGCCCTCGTAGTTTTTCATACATGTGTTATTTTTATTTGTGGCCAGAGTTCACGTTCAAGAATGCTTTTAGACTTTTGGAGCAAAACGAGTTTTCCTCATCCGCACCATTTTAGCCTTTTGGAGCAAAACGAGTTTTCCTCATCCGAATCATACGTGCAGGCATCCCCTCTTCCCGTGTGTAACAACACTCAACAACAACAACAACTCATCCGAAACACCTTCTAAAGCCAGTTGACCGCACTGGGTCGTCCAGCTCATCAAGCAGCACGAGACCACAACCGGGAAGGCTATTTTCAAATTCTCTGACGTGCCCGTCCTCGCATCCGAGGTCGCCGTTTGACAAGCTTATCTTTCTTCCACCTGGTTGCCGGAACCCCCACGGCAGCTTTGTTCCGTCCCCCACTCCCTCTCGAGAGGATAGCTCGTCCCGAGGCAAATCCCATTTTCTCGACGCTCTTTCCATGGCCCTTTCCCTCCCCGTCACCCAGCTTCGGGAGAGAAGGTTCTTCCCTGCAGAACGTCCCGTTTGTACAGCGGCCTTTAAACTTCGGAGGAAGTGCTTGTGGTTAAAATTTTTCACAATATGTATCATGGGGAGACAGGCATTGAAAAGGGTCTTTACATTCCTCGAACCACACCATGTATCTTCAAGGAGGAATCATTCTAAGACGGCGGTAGAGTATCGTTGTCTAAGTACACCTTTGCAGAGCGCGTTGAAAAACCGCCGCGTGACACCAAAGAAAACGAGAGGGTAGCGCAGTAGCTCGCTTGCGTTGCCTCCGTCGTCTGCTATGACCGGTTCAGTACAGACCGTTCCCGACATTCCTTCGGCACCGCGGACGACGCTGGACGTTTTGCAAAAAATGCGCCGGTCGTGTTCGCGCTGACAGTGTAGCGCACGGTACCTAAGCTGCCACACGCCATACTTGAGTAGTCATTTAATTACAGTAATTTAATTACTTTCTTTGTAATAAATTACTTTCGGCTAGAAATAGCAGTAATTAAATTACTTTCGGCTAAAAATAGTGGTAATTAAATACTTTCTGGCGTCAGCAATTGCACAATTTCAGACACAATTACAATTACTTTTGCAAGACTTTGCCGCGCCGACGAAACCTTCTGAAAGCCTCAGCGCTCGCACAAGCGGCCTAGCGCTTGGTGACAAACTCGCACTCAAACACGCGCACAACAAAAATAGCGTCGAGTTGATTGTTGTTTACACTGCGGACTGAGAGAGAATCCTCTCTTGGAGCCTACCTCAACGGCGCCGTGTGGCGCTGTCTGCGGTGCGAGCAGAAAACAATAGCGTAAACATGCCAAAATATTATAGGAAACAGAATTGAGCTTGAGCTTTCAGCCGAGGATAGAAATATTAATTGTCTATGAAGTTTTTTTTTTGCCATATTCCCCCCCTCCCCCTATTGTCGCATATTTGTTTCTTTGTATTATTGTCAAGTTTATTTCCTGTTGGTCTTACTTGGGATATTATTTGCATAAGCACGTAGGAGACTGGCCTCGCACCTGCGAGCGCGACTCAAACCGGCCAGTTCTCGATCGGCGGTTTTCGGGAGAAAAGAAAACGAATTTCGAGCCGCTAATTGTTCTGGGTCGTTGGGCTCTCATAAGTCAAGTACAAATAAAAACCTTGGTGAGCATAAATACCCTGTCAGTGTCCCTTTAAAGTTAATGGCCCAATTCAGGTCGCTCTCAGAAATAAGTAATTGTAAAGTAATTGCATTTTTTCACAGTAATTTGCATTTCTTTTAGGGTAATTTGCAATTAAACTACTATTGGAGCAAAGTAATTATAATTAAATTAATTTTGGAATTTACCCATGTATTCCACACGGGCACACACGGGACATTGAAGGCGGAAACGCAATTCGATATGCACAAAGATTACATTCCTCATTGCTAAGTGTGCGAAATCGCGGCTCGTTCCTGTTTTAGTGGCACGCGCGGCGTTTTCTCAGTAAGGAACGACGGGATCGATCCCAACACATCATGCAAGCGCGGCATAATGGCGCCTGTTTCACGGCGGAGTTGACACTTGTTTTGTGCCTGTCGGGTGTATCTTTATCTTATTTCCGCAAACGACCCAGCCACTACTCAGTACCGGTGCTGACCGGTGGATCACTAGGGGGGAGGGGGAGGGGGGCACCGCCCTGAATGCCACTGGCCCTAGTGACGCCACCGCTCAGCACTCTGGGTCTGGGGAGCGAACATACCAATCACATCGCATTCTGCCGTTCTGCTACATGCACCATTAAAAACGCAGCCACGATGATGATGATTTTGTGGCTGTTCCCTTTTTGAGCTGTACTCCAGGTGTACTTCCAGGTGGGCGACAAGGGCACACTCTGCGCATGGGCCCTTGCCTTTCCTTGTCGCCTGCTCGCCTGGAGGTCTACTCAAAAGGCACAAAAACACTATTGAACTACAGTGGCTTAAAGGGGGTAGTGTAACGAAAGAAACCGGAGAAGCGGCACAGCGTTGGAAGACGGCCGCGGGTGGCGCTGGCGCTTGCAGCACCGTCGTTTTGGCTATGGCTCCGTTGCTGCTTGGCCAGCTTGGCTCCGGCCAGCTCTGGCCGATCTGCAGCAGTCGACTTCACTGTCGTCTGCTAGTTTCACATTTTTATTCACCTACGAACACAAATCATGTCGTGGAAGTTCACTAGAAACAAATAATTGTTTGTGAGGTATTTATATTAGTTATGAAGTGTATTAGGGTGCCTCTATCTGCCGGTCGGTGGAGGCACCCGAACGGTGCTGTGGATCGAAGCGCCACCTACACCGTCTTCCAAGGAGCGGCCGCTCCTGATGCAAGGTGGAGGCTACGCGGTAACTACAGATTATAGATTGAGCCGTTTGACCCCTTTTGCCTCGACTGTTTTGGGTTGCGCGATAAAACACAGAGAAAGGGATGTGGAATGTTCGTCGGGTGTCATTTACAAGATACTTTTGATTGTGGCCTTTGTTATATTGGACAAACTAAACGGTGTATAAATGAGCGGTTGACGGAGCACAAACGTTGTATAAAGAAAAAGACCCGCAATTCGAAGTGTCAAAACATGTGATCGAATGTAGAAACTGTGTACCATTGTGCATTTAACTTCAGTAGGAGTTGCGGGAAAAGATGATCACAAGCGGTTGATAAAAAGAGTCGTTAACAATATTAGGTCACGGGAACGCAGTTAATAAGCCGTCGTTTGGGTTAGACAACGAACTTCGCCGTTTTCTTAGGCTGTGAAAAGTTCTGACCTTCAAGGTTTATGTCTGTAGGTTTTCGGATAGAGGGAACAATGGGGTCGTTCTTTTCTTTTCTTTTTTGTAGTGTGTGTTACTGGGCTTCGGGTTATCAGTGTGTTTGGCGTTCGGGAAGCGGGGGTCAGAGATAAGAGAACGCATGACGCAGAGTCCGTTGTCATTGTTGTTTTGTCAGAGAGTCACGTTGGTGGAAAGTGGCATTCTTTAGGTTCTCACCCTCTCCCCTTTTTTTCTCTTTGTATCGAAGTGCCTATATAACCAGGTTTCGGAAAATAAAAATTTCAGCTGTGTTAGAGACTTTTAGTGTTGTGTCGTTTACCCGCAGTCTCGGGGTTTTTTCAACCATGAACTACACTACCCCTGTAATTGAACTTGCATGGCAGCGTACAGCTGCCACGCAGCTGTACGCTGGCGCCATCCATCGAACAGCATACCAACTACAAATGAAAATAGCTGCCGCTGCTTGTCTGGTGAACGCCGGCCGACGGCACGCTGGCTTTGCGCGCGACGTAGCAGCCACTGTGCTGATTCCACGCGCAGAGCAAAAGCCGCCAGGCAAAATTCGTCGGTTATTCGCAGGATATTCGTCCCATGGAGTTCAGCTACACTGTAGTTCAGCCTCTCGCGTAGTGGTCGCTCCGAACGCAAGTGTGCGAACGGATTTAAAGGGCAACTCCGCTTCATTTTTGGTTTTGAAAAAACAATGCAGTCCTCTTCAGCATCGCCTAGGAAGACCAGACGCCAAATATTACGACGCAGTTCTGTCTAAATGTTTCTTAAACGGTCCGGCAAACTTTGCAACTCGCCAAGTTGCCGAAATCGGCTGACTCGAGCGGGCGAATTCAGGCGCAACCAACAGCGCAGTCAAGGCTACGGCATGGGCGGAGCCAACATTGAGCTAAACGTCATCTCCGTGGCCCCCTTTTGCTTGTTTTTACTTCTCCGATCGAGCGAAGCGCATGACGTCAGCAACGTTGCCTCTCTGCGCTCAGCGGTGTCCACGTGATTGGCGTACGCGCCTGCGCAGTTCGCTTTTTGGGAGCAGACCGGCCGCCCGCCGTGGTCCCGCCGTTACCGCTGTCTTTCGCGTCACAACCACTGTCGTCGTCTCACCGTTTGTGATTATTGTCTCTCGGAGTTTCGTCCACACTATGGACACCACGTGCGCAGACTTATGCCGCAGTTGTGCAGACGTCGAACGCCGTAGACAGCAAAACGTGGCGAAGAGTGCGGTGCAGAGCAGACGACACTCGCGCCTGCCACACGCCCGCCCCCAACCCGCCCGTCGTTCGGCCGAGGATCACGTGACATCTCGTACCACGTGATGGCCATGTACTTGGCGGCCCGAGGCCAATGTTGCCGGACGGCGCCGAAGTTTCGGTTTCGATTTCCGCTCGTGTTTAAAATTAGATTTAAAAATATATATCCCATTTATCGCGAAGCAAATAACGTAGTGTCTTTTAGTGGGGCTTTTTGATTCGAAATCACTCATTATCCTGAAATCTTCGGAATTGAGCGGAGTTGCCCTTTAAAAGCTGCGCTCTAAAAAAACTACATTGTATCTACTTATTTCACCTTCACATAATGTACATTGTAACTCGGGGGGGGGGGGGGGGGGGGGGGGCGCAAGGTATTGAAAGGGGAAGCAGCTGATTCGTCCGGCGCGCGAGTAGCTCCCACCACCCTGTCAAGACATTTTTGTCTACTTTTTATTTTAAATTTTCGTTTTTTAGAAACGGCTAAGAGAATGAATTAGCGGAAAGGATAACCATTTTTTTTCTGACTTTACAAGAGTCACATTAATCATAGGCAATAACCCCAAACAGAAGTTATGATTTAGGGTAGTCAGGAGCTAGCAAGTCCAGCCAGTCCAGCTGGGTACCTTATGCAAAAAAGGTATTAAAAACAAGGTCTGCACCAGATACTTCTTTTCACCGTGATTAGGCCGTAGATTTTCCGGAAACGGTCCTAGATAGAGAAAAAAAAAGTAAAGTAATAAGTTTGAACTGATCTTATATTATTGTACGAAGAGGAATGTTTATCAGCGTGTTTTCGGTTAAAACTGTAAAATGTATGGCCTAACCATAAGCACTGTGCTTAAGCCATATAAAACATGTCTATGCTGGGAGCTAAGGAATTGACAGCAAAAAAAAAAAACAATAAGTCTCAATTATTATTAAAAAAAAAAAACAACACTATACAAGCTTTATTTTCTTAGGAGCAAGCATCGACGGACTTCCTTCGCAGCTCCAAAAATTTCCCTTTGTACTCCAGTGTCCCCGTGACAAACACAACTCGGGACTTGAAGGTTCCATCGCTGGCCACAGTCTCTTCAAACTGTCTGGTGCCTCCCCCAACTCCAAAGTAGCATGTCTTTGCAGCAACAAGACTGGGGCTTGGGTTAAGGAATCAGATTTACTAAGAGCATTTCAAAATGAATGAATACAGTACTATAAAAGCACTATACTCTGTTTCACTTCACGATGAACAGCGTGTGCTACGTAGACATAGAATCTTGTCCAGCATGGTTGGCTTCTCCTCAACAAGTGAACACGCCTACAGGAATGAACAAGTCACATGCTCAAGCAAGAATAGACCAGACACTTTCTCAAGCAAAAATGGACAAGCCACGTGCTAAAGGAAGTGTAGCGGATTGTTGATCGCAAAATGGGTTTTGAGGCTTTGATTAACACAATTTTGGAGAGAAATACTTTTCAAACTATAGTCTTGATCAGAATAATTTTTTATTTGCACATTAGGGTCTGACGAGCGGAGTCATTTTTAGAGCACAGCTCTTAGGCGCCCGTTCCGGCTTGAGCGGCGTCGGCATAACCGTGAGGTCACGTGACCCCCCTGAAGTCACGTAACCTCAGAAAGTCACCTATCCCTCAGTACCCTTCCACTCTATCCCTCAGTACCCTTCCATCCCCCTCCTCAAGAGCTGCGCTCTAATCTGGCGTTACAGGGAGTTGTAAACGGCTTTCATTTTTTTTTTTTGTATCAAAATGAACTGTTGCGTTTATTGGATAAACAAGGTGAGAGAGAGCACAAGTGGCACTATGGACAAGGACAAATAGATCAAGTGAACATGATGGGCGCTTATCCTGTTTTATGTTTTGCTTGTGACTTGTCATGTTCCTGTCAGAAGTGTGCATCTGTGAAACCCAGGGGGCAATACTTAATATGATGGAAGCGACCATGTTTGTTCGAAGGCGTCAGAGCAGGCTGTGAGTAGTCCAATGACACGGCTACGGAGCAATAAGGAGTACGTAATCTTCTAGTTAATAAAAGGGTTACTCTTAAATAAACGTTCACAACCTCTCCTGAAAAAAAAAAAAAAAAAGCATGCAGCTACGACTTGATGGATCCACCACATCACATAAAATTGGATCTTGGAAATGTTTGCACAATGTTTTTTTTTCCACCTTTAGTTTAATTTTATGACAGTTTTTTTATGAAAAAATATTTTTGAGGCAGCTCAGTTACGATCAATGTGTCCGATATGCAGTGTTGGGAAGTACTTTAAGTACCTTCAAGTAGGCTTAGTTGTACCTTACCTGAAGTACATTCTCTGAACATGTACTTCTACTAAAGTGTTTTTGGTCCTTTTAGATTTGTATCACAAAGTGCTGCTTTGTCAACAGATAAGTGCCTTATAAGTTGATTGTGCTAAATAGCTTGTCAGTGAGAATAAAACAACTACTTTGGGGCCACGTGACTTCGATCCAATATTCAACGCCATTTCGGAAAATAACTAATGCACCCCCGATTACGCCAAAAAGAATGTATGCTAGTAAAAAAAAAAAAAGGAACTATAGGGGAATGAAAGGGCATCATCAAAGATTGTGTTGAACAGTACATGCACTTCCCTTTGAAAGTACTCTGTATTTATAGTACTTTAATTCTACATTGCACCCAGTGTACTTACAACTTTACTTGAAGTACATAACCTCTAACTTCCTTTGTACTTCCCTTCAAGTACCCTTTCGATGTATTTCACCCAACACTGCCAACACAACTGCCGACATACATGGTTTACTTGTATGTAGACGTCAAGCAAAAATGTATGATTCCCAAGGAACTGATTGTTCAAAGCAGTACATTATCATATGTGGTGTCATTATAAGTCAATGGGACTGCACAAGTACCTTAATTCATCCCACAAAGGGGGTACTTGGAAATGCGCTGCAAGGACGCATGGAGGTAGGAAGCTTTTGGAAGCGACATGACGCTGTGGAGAGGGACATGCCTCCAACGATAACCAAAACCAAGAGGCGCTATTGGACGAAGAGGAGTTGGTCAAAGTGAGCTGTCCCTTTTGTACAATACCGTCATCTGGGGTTTGGTCATGCTTGGGGGCGTGTCCCTCTCCAGAGGGTCATGTTGACTCCAGAAGCTTGCTACCTCCATGGCAAGGAGCCCAACATCTCCTACTGCATTTTACTGTCTTGATTTCCCCTAAATACGGCGGTTTTCACAAAAAAAACAAAACAGTATATAAGTTGCACTCTTGTATTTGTATGTTACAGTGGATGTTACAGTGTGTGTTACAGGGTACAGTGGATGAAAAAAAGAAAATAAAAGATGCAGTACGCCGTCTTGGACGATCCACGACTCTAATACACAACACTGCAATAGTGCAAATATCGCCACACGCCTTTGCTACGATTATAAAAGACAATGTAATCTTAGCAGCGATATAGCAACGCAGAAATATGATTTCGTGATCAGATAAGACGTTGCAAGCGTTCAGGATTGCTAACACTAATCACTTTTCTCCGGTGATGAAAACGCGTGAAAATTCGCATCCTTTATACAGTACGCGCCATTAATACCTTGAACTTGAGCACACGCATGAAATGCGCCAAATAAGAAATCCGGGCGATGTTCGAGGACACAAATGCTTAGAAAGCACCACTGTAGTCGAAGGAAACACGACGGCACGGGCGTTTCTGCTGTTCTTGAGAGTGCCGCCACGACATCGCCGCACGCAGTAGGTGGATCTTCCCTTCTAGTACGTGCTGGGTTATCATAGGCGACACACGAAAATTCACAGTCAAGGATAGCGCTTTTACGCGGAACGATGAGCTTTCACCACGCCGTCCACGTCGACGATCACCACAGACGCCATGTTTGCGGATAGAAGGAGCCGGCCTGGCCGGCCCGCAACCGGCACGACCAGCCTGCAATGCGCTCAGATACGTGCGCTTCCGCGCATCCTGGGGGAACGGGGAAATGTACCCCCCGTGGAGGAAGGCAAGGAGAAAACGTAGTCCCTTGTTTGTGAAACGATAATTGCAGTATCGCGTATTCTAAACTAGAAATATTTTACCTCTTATGAAATTATCATGCACAACATATTTAAGGGGGGATAATGGCCTGGGAGGGTCAACTTTTGAACCGTTCAACCAATTTGGTTCAAATTTGGAGGGTTATTTCAGCACTATGAGGAAGGATAATCTGCGAAGTTTTAGCATTATCGGTCAACTTTACAGTATGCGACAGTTCTCGCACTTCAGAAAAAAGACACTTCACTAAGAAGTCTATCGTAGAAAAATAATATTAGCTGGTGGCAAACTTCTTGCTTTAATGTAAAGAACAATACCTACAGTGAAACCTAGATTAAAAATAAATTGCAAAATATTCAATTATGACAAAAATAACAACATCCCAAAATTAAAAAAAAAAAAGTAAAATTTTTGTGTTTCAGAAACAATTTTTTTTTCTTGAAGGAGTAGATTTTTTTAACTGTAGTCTATCTTGTTCCCCAGAAAATTTCAGTCCCAGAAAACCTTGAATGATGTCCCCTTGTATTCAGAATGTCAAACGACAGCTTTCACTAAAACAAGAATGCCTGTCAAAAAGTGAAACTGAGAAAAATGCGCTTAAAATTTCAACTTTTTTTTTTTTTTTTTTTTCGGACGATGCCAGAAATTTGAAATTTACCCCAGTCATCGGTGGCACCTTCAACTACATGAGCATGGGGAGGGCAGTGCGTTGAGGCCCCCGAAAAGATTCGCGAGCTTTGTGAAACTGAAGCCACAGTCTTTTCCAACGACGCCTAGACGTACCACGAGTTCGTTCTCTCCGAAACTTGCCGATTGATGGTGAATGCGGTGTTGCGACGATGTCTCCGCAAGTCGGAGCAGCTAACAACGAACTGAAGGTTGATGCCAATTTCTTCTTCTCGCAAGCTGAGTAGTTTTCCGTGGCACTTGCGGCAGAGTGAAATCGCAACAAGAGTTTGCACGGCGGACACATTGAGGAGACGTCCAGGGGCTTTTCAACGGGAGCGTCTGATCGGCTCCCGGGTTGTCCGCAGTCCCCGCGTCAAAATCGAGCAGGCTGAGCTTCCTCTCGAACATGGTCAGCGCATCAGATTCGGAGATGATGCTGTAGGCTCCGATGTCCGCCAAGCACTAGTTGAGCTTGACGATCGTGACGACGGCGGCGGAGACGGCGACATTAGTGCCGGCGGAGACGGGTCGCCGTCTCCGCCGCCCTTCGTTTTTGTCGTCGAGAACACCGGCCAAAGCTACTGCGAGTGCTAACTTTGGAAGCAGGCATTCCTCGGCAGAAAAC
The DNA here is from genome assembly GCA_037355805.1 of Ixodes ricinus. Lineage (NCBI taxonomy): Eukaryota > Metazoa > Arthropoda > Arachnida > Ixodida > Ixodidae > Ixodes > Ixodes ricinus. The sequence goes on from JAZHYW010013321.1 coordinate 19,813, forward strand.
TACCGGGAACAAAGAGGGAAAACTAATCTTAACAGCGGCGAAGTAGCGATACGATCAGAAGCGAAAGAAGCTGCCGATAGCGCGCATGAGGCGAACAAGGAGCTACCTCGCCGAAGTCGGCCAATCGTGAGCCCCGTTTCGGGTCGCCAACCAATGGGATTGCTGGTATCATAGTTCCCACTTTTTTCTGCTTGTATGTTTGGGGCTCTCCCAGGCCACAGATAGCCTCAAACGTAGCAAGCTTCTATGGGCAAAAACTAGAAGAAACGGGCGTTTCCAACGAGGGTAAGATATTTCGGCTGCGTCGAACGAGCGTGAAGTAGGCCTAATTTAAAAATGCCGAACTTCGCTGTCTGCTTGCTCGGCGGGTCGCCGCGCGCGCCGCAAGCTTGCCTAAAATAATTTTTTTGCGAAATAAATACTGCGCATTTATAAATGAAACTTTCTGAAACTATGCTTCAGAATATAGTGAACCCAAATATAATATTTTTTGAAAATGCATTTTTTCGGAAAAAAATGGAATTTCGGGGCCCTATCCCCCCTTAAAGGGCAACTCCGCTTCATTTTTGATATTTAGAAAACTATGCAGCCCTCTTCAGTATCATATAGGAAGACCCCATGTCAAATATTACGATCTAATTCCGTCTATATATTTAATAAACTGGCCAGCAAACGTTCAAACGAGCCAAGTCGCCGAAATCTGCCAACTCTAGCGTGCGACGTGAGGCGCAATCGTCAGCGCAGTCAATGCGACGGGGTTGGAGCGGCCAACGTTGAACCACTACGCCAAAGGCATGACTACGTCATTCTCACGTTTTGGTTGTTTTTACTTCTCGGAGCGAAATTGAACGATGACGTCATGAGTTTCTCCTCCCGGTGTTGGCTCTACGGCGTCCACGTGATCACCGTAACGCGGATGCGCTGAGTTTGCGCTGCCCTGCGCGTTTATCGCATGTCCGGTTTCTCCGCTCCCCCTCTCTCTTTCGTGTTCTCCCCTTCCCCCTCTCCCCCGGGCCATCACCGTCCTCGCCATGCGAAGCGACCTACCCGCGTCGCGTGTCCTGTACCTCGCGCCTACGAACGTCACAAGACCACGTGGTTCGACGTGACGTGGCCATGACTCTGAGGACACGAGACCAATGTTGCCTGACGCAACCGAAGTTTCGGTTTCGGTATCGGCTGATGTTTAAATTAAGATTACACAAATAATATTCAACATTTCGCGAATCCGAAGACGTAGAGCTGTTGAGTAGTACTTTGTGAAATGGAATCACATGTAAGCCTAAATTTTTCGGAATTGAGCGGAGTTGCCCTTTAAATGAACTGAAAATTGTTTCTTTAGCGAAACTTTACAAAGGCCGCCGAAATTTTCAAACATACGATAATTTCATTGGTCCACGCAAGTACAGAAAAGGGTCCACACGTATTTTATTCCTGCGTGATTAATAGGTGGTTCTGCCTTCTAAAACTGAAGATACTCATTCACTGACACTTCCTTCATGCCATCGCACCAAAAGTAGCTTCTCCAAAAACCGCTTGAGTGCCTCTCTAAGGCCCAGGTTTCCAGAAAAAAAAACTTGCTCGCGTATTTTGCGCGCCCTGCACCGTTCTGCGCCAGCTCGCCAACCGTTTCTCCAGACGCCCCACGGGCGCGCGAGCTAAGCTGCGGAAATTCCGCGCGCCCAGAGGAGTGAGGAGGTGAGAGTGCGAGAAAGATGACTCGCACTTCTGCGGGAGCTACGGGACGTGCACGCCGCTGGCTCAGTGCTGCGAGGTGGTTGGCCTGCAAGGGAGCATGACGTCACGCTGAGATTCCCGGATGTGGGAACTGTCGTGTGCGTGTGTGGTGTGCGGTTGCGAGTCGTGTGGAGTGGCGCGAAGTCTGCAGCGCCAAAGCGCATGCTTTCCATTGTTGCGGCTTGAGTGGTTCAAGTTTGACGCCGTCAACGGTTTTCTCGACGATTGCTCTTGCGATGGGTTACAATAACTATACAGCAAAGTTGAAGCTCCTTGTGATAAAGTTTGCTGAGGAAAATGGAAACCGCGCAGCTGCCAGGCAGTTTAGGGTGAACGAGAGCCACATACGTTATTGGCGAAGACAGAAGTCGCAACTGGCAAGTGCAAGACCGGGAAGAAAAGCGTTTCGGGGGCCCAAACGAAGGAACTTTCCTGCTGTTGAAGATGAACTGCTACAGTATTTTCGTGATCACAGGTCGTCTGGTCACGCCGTGTCGTGCGAGATGCTACAGTTTCAGGCAAGAAAGATTGCACAAGAAAAAGGGATCTCGGCTGCAACGTTCAAGGCTAGCAGAGGATGGGTGACACGCTTCATGAGACGCCATCACTTGTCTCTGAGACGACGGACGACTCTCTGCCAGCGTTTGCCCGAAGACTATGAAGAGAAGGTGTTGGCATTTCATCGTTTCGTGATCGCGTTGCGGAAAACGGACAACTTCATTATGTCCCAGATCGGGAACGCAGATCAAACGCCGCTGACCTTCGATATGCCACCTAACACTACAGTAAGCGAAAGAGGTGTCTCAGCTGTTCCTGTAAGAACAACTGGCTGTGAGAAGCAACGCTGCACTGTCATGCTGGCGGTAACTGCTGATGGGCGAAAGCTCCCGCCCTTCGTCATTTTTAAGCGCAAGACGTTGCCAAAAGTGAAACTGCAAGGTCGCATCCACATCCGTGTCCATGAAAAAGGATGGATGAATGAAGCTTTAATGCGAGACTGGATTGAAACTGTTTGGGGAAAACGACCAGGCGCTCTGTTGCGACTGCCATCGCTGCTGGTACTGGACAGCTTCAGGGGTCACCTTGTCGACAGCGTGAAGCAAAAGTTGCGAGACATGAAAACGAACCTTGTTGTCATCCCGGGAGGTCTAACATCGGTTCTACAGCCCTTGGATGTGTCAATCAACAAACCGTTCAAAGACTATGTGCGCAAACTCTATGTAGAATGGATGGCCAGCGGAGAACACAGCCTCACTCCCAGTGGAAGGATAAAGAGGCCGCCCGTGGAAACAGTCTGCGAGTGGGTTCTAACAGCGTGGGACATGGTCTCTCCCAGCATTGTCGAGTCGAGCTTCAAGAAGACGGGACTATCAAATGCGCTCGACGGAACTGAAGACAATGCTATTTGGAACGCGAGTGACGACGACAACCACGACGATCGCAGCCATGGTACCGAGTGCGAGAGCTCCAACAGCGACTCGGAGTAAACAAAGTAGATGCGTTTTGTAAAATAAAAGAAAACTTTTGCCGTTTGTATATTTGTATTTTTATATACATTACAGCCTTTGCAGATGTGTTATTTGGGATGTGCTCGCGAAATATCCGCGTAATTTGCGCACCCCCTTTCTGATGACAGATATTTTTAAAAAAAAGTGTGCAAATTATGCGAGTAAATACGGTATTTCGAGCCAGGCAATCTTGCATGCGACATTTTGAAGGGGATGTGACTGCAGTCGGTAAATTCCAGTTCAAGAAAAAGCCCTTGCAAGTGTAGCAACTGGTTTTGCACTCAACCCGATTTCTTGTGTCTTTCAATACCAGGTGCTAAACTGCACTCTAACCTAAACTTCAAGGATACATAAGGCCATGTGGCTTCAGGGACTTCTTGAAAATCCCTATGAGGTCCTGGTAAGTTGCACTGCTGTAGATAGTTTCACTCGTCAGGATGAAGTCGTAACTAGAAGAAAAGAACATTCACAAAAGACACATTGAAAGATAATGTGAGAAAACAAAATGTAGGACATGGGAATGGTTTTACTAATCAGGAGTTAATAAGGAGCTGTAACAAAATATGCAACCCTCTTCAAATTCCATTTAAATCCAGGTTCTTTTATCTAACCGAGATCTGGAAAAACGCAAAACATTCTTATCATCCAATTTGTGATTCGTGTTCTTTCCAATATATCAGAACACAAATGTAGTAAATGTAAATACCTATTTTTATGGTTCAAATATTTAATACATTGGTCATAATAGCTATAACTCAAGTCTTTCAGTGTTACAAGATTCTAATGGTTGGTGTTGATGAAATCACAGAAAGGTACACTTTAAATCTGAAAATATAAAAAGGGACTTGCAGTAATTTCACGCATCTAGCAGTGTTTAGAACTGAAAGCTGGAATCTTACATGGTGAGCAAGAGGTACAGAGTCCGAAGAAACAACTGAGTCGCACGAATAATTGTAACCTGCTGGATCCAAGCCCCAAAATCACCATGGCTTCAAAATGATTTTGCAGCTATGATATCTAGATCACAAGTATAGGTGTGCAAAATCTAGTTCAACTTTTCCAAACCACGCTATGACGGTGCAATCGTCGGTCAGCTCGTGGCAGACACCCCAAGTTGCCCTCAAAAACGGGAAAAAATACTACAGGACGCTCACCACTGCTCTTTGAGGTGTTGAGCAGGAGTGACCAATCGCCGGCCAAGAAACGACACCGTCGGTAGACCTCAGAACCGATGTTCGCAAAGGCATTGGGGATGGTCACCAGGTCAGAGCACCTGTTTGTTCTGAAAGGGACAAGTAAGTAGTGGTGGGAGGGCGGGGGGGTGGTCAGTCGACTCACATCCTGCACTGCCTAATGGGTCAAGGCTGGTTTACACCAGGGCTGGGCAATTGATCCATTAACACTAGCGATTAATTAATTAATGCCTTAATTGCGATTAAATTTTTTAACCAATTAATCAGTAAAGTTTTAACAAACCAAAATGAAGTAAAGATTAAATGCTTCCACCATGCATACGGTGGACGAGCAAAGTACACCAGTATGAGGTCAAATTTTTAATTAAAAGTGGACTATCTGCAAGATTTGTAACCTCAGACAAGTGCAGAAAATTACAAGTGTCCCGGCCACTTCAACTTTCGGTTCGACAGTACATTTAGCACAGCAAAGTCTATTGTGAGCGATCAAAGAAGGCCGCTCTTGCTGGAGAATATGAAATAACCTCTTTTCCACATGCAGCTAAAGTAATAATCTGTGAGTGTGAGTGTCATGAGGTTGTCCTTAACTACTGATCGACACCGATTATTTATCCTAGTTGTATGTTGCGCCTTTTATCGCATACTCAGCGAGGCAAAAAAAATGTATTAATTTTGAATTTCGTATTGTTATACATAAAGATAAACAAGACTGATTAATCAACTAATTATTCAATTAAAAGGTGGCGATTAATCCGTTCGAAAACTTTCAATCGGCGCCCAGCCTAGTTTACACACTTGCTCGAGTGGACTACATTCCTACGTAACCACTTACAATGGCGAACACTCTGGCACGATCTATCAAGTATCTTATTTTCTCGCGTACTAACCCGCCATCATTATTTATATAAAATCATAGTTACAGTGCGGCTTCACTGCAATGCGTGCAAAGTTGCTGGGATAGATTCCCTAGAGTTCCTCTTTTCCGGTTCCTCTAAGGATTTTCTAGAACGAGAGCCTGCAGACTGCGAGCGCGACCGAAGATCATTTTGGGGTCCGAAAGCTGAGTGCGTACCGAGCTCAAAAGGCTCAAGGTAGACCTAAGCACTTCTTATTGAGAATGCGAGATGCCATGTACGCCGCTCTTCCGCTCCGTTCTGTCGT
>JAZHYW010013323.1:0-17748 GCA_037355805.1 Ixodes ricinus
CGTGCATCTGATTTCAAGCGTTTCAACACCTTAGCCGAGATTCCGTGCAAGCCCTGTGATGTATTCGCGTGTAATCTCGTGAGTGCGCGATCTATATGCACCCGCCCCACAAGGGTTAGATATGTGTATGTTCCCGACATTTTTTTAACAAATTTGCGAAAAAGATATTTTCTGTGACTTCCAATAAAAATTAAAAGACGTGGTAGGGCTGCTATGACCGATGTCCGTAATTCCTTTTTTTTTTTTAATAGGCTTTGATGCGCGCTCTTTTCGTGGTGTTCTTTCACGTACCAAGTGTGTCTTTCTTTTCTTTTGGCAGAGTGGCAACTCTGTGTTAACACAGTATTACACAGAGTTAGCACAGTATTAACACAGAATGGCAACTCTGTGTTAATACTGTGCAAGTGTTACCCTAAAATATGTCTTGTTCTTGTCTAATCAGGGTTCTTTCGGTGTTGGCAGGATTGTACTTTTCTTCAACGTAATTATTGTCGGTCTCGCCATACAAGTCATACAAGTCTGTTCCAGACTTCGACAAGCCCATTTTTGTATTATAATAAACATTTTTGACAATAAATATATCATTATTATGATGATGATTATTGTTATAAGACCTTTTTTTACGACCGAGTAGCGCTTGGGAAAACACTGTGGGTAATATGACCCTCTACTTCAATTAGGTAAATAGAAGAATATTAAGTATACCGACGCTATGCATATGTTTACTTACCCGTTCCGAAAGCGCCACCCCAAAATGAATAAAACTTAGAGTCTGCGGCGATGATGCATCGGTGAAAGCTAGCGCGGGATTACACGGAAAAGCAAGAAGTGCAATAGCGACTGGAGCCTTCAAATAATAGCTGGGAGTGGGAATCCGGAGATAAAAATCGAGAAAACTATAGCGTTTGCGGGTAATAGCAGGCATGTCTAAACTTCACCTTGACTTCTTAAAACAAATTTTGTTAAATAACTTGCCTTAAAACTATATGTGCTTTCATTATTTTGCCTATGTGCACTCATAGACTGGGCTTCGCGCTGCTCATGATTCTTGGCCAGGAGTGTTTCCTTCTATTTTTTTAGGTTATACAAAGTTGATTATCTCGCCATTTCCACACATGAGCTCTCACCGATGTTGTATAACGGAAACGTAAAAGGGAGGAGTTATAACTTAAAACTTATGGAATTACCGATGGCAGGATTTAAAAATAAATTGCGATCATCATCAACAGACACACATCCTAAGGAGCGATGCTTTGTTGTGCAACCGCTTACAGTTTCTGTTCTTTCACAGTTGACGACAAAAAGGTTCTGTCATCAGAACTAAACAGGTATGCATAAAGTTTGGCGAGTTGGTTAGACATCATGAAACGGGAACAGCGCGAACAGCGCAGGTATTCCAATTTACGCTACTTGTCTATCGTCGTCCCAGTTTACGGTACATCGACATCAAACCTTTAGGTCATCTTTATACATCTAAACGAGGCTGAATAGCTATAAGCAGAACTCCGTAAACATTCACGCGGAAACGCCTCCGGTAACCTCTATGGCAGCCCCCGTGACGTAAGAGCTCTTTGGCGACGCCAGGAAGACGCAGACGCTGGCGATGTCTTCGGGTTTTCCTTCTCTCCGCATGGCCGACCTCCGTATGAGCGTCTGCACCGTCTCTTCGTCCAGGGGCGACAGCAGGGGAGTGTCCGTGACGCCCGGAAGCACAGTGTTGCAGCGGATGCCGTACTGCGCAAGCTCCAGGGCGGCAGACTTGGTGAAGCCGATGACACCCGACTTGGCGGCCACGTAACAGGACATCTTCGGGAAGCCCGTGGTACCCAGGATGGTCGAGATGTTGACGATGGAACGGTCCTGTTTGCCTTCGTCCGACACCATTCCCCTCGCAGCCGCCTGCGTGATCAGGAACGTGCCCTGTGCCAGAAGGAATAATACAGGGTGATCATTTCTTGGCGGGCAGCACTTGTGTTCTAGTTCCGCCACATTGCGTTCGTGCGCGGTGGAGAAACTGACGTCGTCCCTGCAGCAGGCGGCATGCGCAGAAAGGTTAACAACACGTCGTGCTTTACGGTCACGGACAAGATGAAAACGGCAGGGCACCTCTTTTAGATGCATGGCCTCCAGCACGTGCTTGTTGCCTTCCGCCGTACTTTAGCTGCGTGTAATGTGATTTTTGCAGAGATTTAAATTATCTGCATAACATAGAGATGTGTGCGAAGGTGGACAGTCGAAGAGAATCGTCCTCAGAATGCATTCAGATTGGATTATGAACATATTTCGGCTTCCAAAATACATTTCACCATATGTATAATTTCACTAGATGGGGTATCAAATGTCCCAGTATCTAGGGCTCCGCAGTTGATTGACTCACCTTCAGATTAATCGGTTAATGCTTTATTGGCGATCAATATGTTAAAAGAGTGGCACGTGTTAACTTGTGAGGCAAACATAGTGCAAACACTGAACAAGAATGCTTCTCTTTTGTCTTCTCTTTTTTTTTCTTTTTTTCCTTCGGTTTTAAGTGTAGTATGGCGAGGAGATCAAGTTGTAGGAGGCGCTTAGTACATCAAACCAAACACAGGCTGCGGGGGAAACAATACAGTCCCACGCGCGGATAGCACTGCGTTTTCGCGATTGACAGCGCATTAATTTATTTATGCTGCTCTAATTAAACTTTGGTAGCATTTATGACAGCAAGAAGCTGGAGGAGAAACGTTACGGGTTCGTAATTTCAGCGTGTTTGTCCTCAAAAATCAACCGTGACATTTTTTTTCTTCATTTTTTTTGTAAATGTTTTTCTTTTTTAGGAATATATTTCTGTTCGATAAGGATTTATTCAACTAAAAAAAAGTGTCCGCTTACTGTTGAGAATGACGGGGAAAAAATGAAAGGTTATGATCTTTAGGACACGCCCCGACAGCTGATTGCGGTGCTGGTATTTATTGCATGCCCCAAAATCTATTCGAATTTGCAAAATCCGGATATCACCCTCAAATGACAACACTGCCTCCCGCGTTCGCTTTTTTTGTTGTCCAGTTGAATCATAAAGCATCGATAATTTATTTTTTAATCGCCTGACGTAGTCATTTCGTAAAAGCGATGAAGCGCCTATATACTATGCTTGTTTTCACCTCAGGAATCGTAGTAAAAAGTGCGGCTCCTCACGGAGTACGACATTTCCTCCTTTATGCAGAGAACTGTTGTATATGTAAATGCATTTTATATTAGATATATGTTATCTTATCAAGACGTACGTACACATTTCAAACGCCGAAAGCATCGCGTCTTCCTCCGACACCAAATCTTGTAAGAACTACTTGCGCGGCGCTTGAAGTACGGGCAAAACTTCCTCTTTTTTTTTTAGGTGAAAACGAGTATAGATTATTCTACCAGTACGCAGTTCCTACTCTGCTACGCAACCCCCATTCCTCCTAGACAGCGGGAAAAGGGGAGAGGGGGAGTGTCAGCCTGTCAGCGCATCGCTTACCCCCCCCCCCCCCCCCTTTTCCCCCTCGTAGTCCGCGCGGCGCAACGCCATTGGTCACCCGCCCTACGACGTTAAACTAACAGTTGCGCTCCCTTGCCGACACGCATGCACTTACGTAACCCTGCTACGGTACGGTCAACATGAGCGATCAAATAGTCTCTGCAGGGATCCCATAAGGGGTAATCGAGGCCGAAAGGAGACTCGGGGCCCCACCTTGAGGTTGACGCGGACCATCTCGTCGAAGGCGCTCTCGTCGGTGTTGAGCAGGAAGCTGTGCGTGAGGCAGCCCGCCGAGTTGACGACGACGCTCGGGGAACAGCTGTACAGCCTCCGGACGGTGTCGAACAGGCTCCGCACCGACTGGGAGTCCCCCACGTCCACCTGGACCGCCTGGTGCTCGCTCTCGTCTGCGGAGGAAGGGCCAGACAGGACATCATTAGTGGGCCGGGCCCAACGAGGCCGGAGGGCTGAATTTTCGACGTCATCCAAAAGAGGCAGACGCGGGGAAGAGATTAGACACGAGCGCTGCGTCAGCGTTCGGCTGAGACTCGGGTCGTCGCTGATTGGACACGAGTCCCAGCCGAACGCTGACGCAGCACTCGTGTCGCCTTCCGTTATAGACCGACACGCGGAGCAACCCTGTTTACCAACACGGCCGGAAGGCCGCGCATGCGCGGTAGCTATGTGGGCAAAAGCAGCCCGGCTCTCCGTGTTTTCGCCATTGCGTGTTATGGCGTGCGCTCGTTTTTGACGTTGTAGGGACGCCTGTATCTTTATTTGTGCGTCGTATTTCCTGACAACGTATGTCGTATGCTATGCCCGACTATTTGAGCTCGCTGCCCGAGCCTGAACGGCAGCGGTATCGAAACAAACTGTGCGTGGACGGCGTTGCCTACGAGGATCCGTACGCCGTAAATAAGGCCTGCTGGACTTCCGACGTAAAGTTGCTGCCACCGAAGTCGACGGCTCACGTCGTCGTTTATTTAGTTTCTTTCGCCAAGCCAGTTCACGGCCGACGCGGTGCAGTCGTACAAGCCTCTCGAGGCCTACGATTGACTTCGAGTCGGTTTCCGCACTGCCGGCGGGATCAGCAGACTTGTGGGTCTGCGGAAGTTTGTATTCATTAATTGATTAAATACGCACAGCGTCTTCAAGTCAAGGTATGATATTTTTCCTACCCTCATGACCACAAGGCATGACAAGCAGTAACGCTTTGTCCGTTCTGCAGTCTTGGCGGTAACACGTTACAAGTAACGGCGTTGCCGGTAACGCGTTACTTTTTTCAGTAACGTAGTAACCTACTCGTTACGTTTTCGACACAGTAACAGGTAACGTACTTACATTACTGTTTCAAGTAACGTAGTTACGTTACTCGTTACTACTTCCCCAGTCTTAAAGAAATTACACTTCAATTTTTTCCGTGTTTTAGGCGTCAAGCCATGTATTTCTTTGCGTTTTTTCTCGTGAGTATTTAGGTGAAACCGTAAAAAGAGATAAAGTAATTATGTTCAGTTTCTGCATGAACATAATGTTCCTTGATATATGACCTGTATCGTCAAAACCGTAAAATGTGTTAAATCATAATTTAAAAAAGTAACGCAGAAGTAACGTGCGTTACTTTTTATCGGTAGCGGTAACGCGTTCCTTTTATTTTTAGGTAACGTAGCTCAGTAACACGTACCTTTTATTTGCAAGCAACGAGTAACGTATTTCGTTACTTTTTTCGGTAACGCCTACAACACTGCCGTACATGTCGCCGATCCCCTTCTGCTGGGAAGCACGGGCGTAGCGAGCCTCCGACGAGCGCTTGGCCGATGCTTTGTGCGCGAACACCATGGGAACAAAATCCGGGTGGTCTCGATCAGACAACGGTTTCCCTGCACATAAGCAAGCCTCGGGAAGGAGATTGAAATGGAAGCCGCACTTGCCTTCAAGAAAGTGTTTGCCGCACAAACGGTCGTTCGCGCGAGGCGACGATTCTTTTCGATCCACGGATATTATCCACCTTCAATGCCTTTCAGAGTCTGCCGGGAACTTGTGGAAACTCACTCCGCTGCTTTTCTTGTACATTTCGGTGCAATTAACGCAGTGGCGTAGCAACGGGGGGGGGCCGGGGCCGTGGGCCCCGGGTACCAGGAGTCTCAGTCACGAGGGGGGGTGCCTCTTATAGCGGCACCGCCCCCCCCGGCTTGACTCGTTCGTAACTGGCAAAGAATGTGCAGACGCATGAGGTCACCACTCTTCCATCACGAACGTGTCTGGTGCAGAGTCGCAAAACTGGCTTGACTCGCGCAAAGTCATCGCGCACCGGCCGAAAAAACAAGCGCGGAAAGTGCGGGAGCACTCGAGAAAGAGCTGTGCCCGCGCACGCCGAGCCGACGCCATCTAGTCTACGCCAAATTCAGCGCAACACGACGCTGGCTTGCGCCGACCACGGCCGGACTGCGCCGAGACAGCGAAGAGGCGCCAGACGAAGAAGAAAGAAATCACACGAAGGTCTTACACGAAGGGAGTCGCGGGGAGGGGTAAACGCGTTAGGTAAACTCTCAACGTGTCGTCTCCCTCACTCCGGACTCGCACTCCTGGCTGTCCACCCCGCACGGCACCGCACCATGCGCCGAGGGAAGTGCCGACAGGAGGTGCTGGCAAAGGCTTCTGCTCAGCAAGCTCCCTCGCTCTCTGACCCCGCCGTAAGTTCTAGAAGCGCGTCGCTCGCCGTCGGGAGGCGGTCACAACGTAGTGTTCTGGCAAGTGAATTCGAAATGTTAGTGACGGCGACTGTGTTTCCCTGTTGCCACAGCGTGCCATGACTGGAGACCGTCAAGCTTCCGGAAATCCTGCTGGACGGACTGGCTTCAGCGCCGCAATGTACCGTATGCCAACGATTGTTTGATTGCATTACTTTCCATTTTAAGGCGTGCGGTTTAGAGGCTCGTTTTGGCGACAACATCTTACCGAATCGCCTCGAAACTCTGTTTAGAAAAAATGGCGGCCTCCGGCATGCTGTTGCTTGCCGAATCGTTAGCAGTGAACCCTTGGCGGTGCACGCCCGGGCTTGATATTATATCATATTTTCCCGGAGGGATACCGGGGGTGACGACAAGGTCTGTTTGGAAGTTTAGCTTGCCGCCGCGTACAGACCGCATTTCTCTAAACTGAGCCTTCACGTTCTCTAAACCAGAGGTGTGCAAGAGGGGGTCGCAGAACGATGTCTGGGGGTCGCGGAGTATCAGGGAGCCGACGAGGTTTGCCGATGGCGCTTTGACAGTGCTTCAAATATTTTACTGCCAAGTGCTACCCGCATGTCTTTAAAGGGATGTGTATACATAGTTATGTATGCGTGGTTAAGTAAAAAAAAAACACTGTTTGCTGGCTAGCCCTGTATTTAATATTTCATTGGCATCGCCTGCGTGACCTCGCGTCGCGGTTATGGCTTTCCAGCTTTGCGGTCTTGGGGAGCGGGGGGGGGGCAAAGACTTCAGGGCCCCGGGTGCCAGATGGTCTAGCTACGCCACTGAATTAACGGCAGCACAGCTTCGCGGCATGCTGAAATGCTATGACGCCCATGCGAAACGTGCGCGCTTTTGCCCACACCTCCCGGCTCGGGCACGATCGGAGCGCCGCCGCAGCTTCGTGACGTCAAGCCCGCGTGTCGGTCTATAAGCAACGTTACTAGAACCACTCATTTGGGAAACTGCCATAGAGCCTGCTTTAAAAAAGTGGCTCCGATCCGTACTCGAGAACCGAGCTAATGGCGATCGCAATGCCGCCATTTCTCCCGCAGCGTCCACTCCTGGAACTGCATGGCTGCACGTCAAGTACCGCAAGGGCCGGTGGCGCCATCTCGCAGGGCCATCTCGCAGTAGCTATGTAAAGCAACTTTCATGTTTCGACTCTCGCTAACGGGTGGCGCTGTTATCGTATTTAGCTCGGTCTCGGTGGACGCCAGCGGCCCAGGTTTTAAAGGGGTCCTGCAATGGCTTTTTTACTAATTTTTTATTTGCACCAAACCTGAGCGCACTGAACGTAGTAACTTAATGACACTTTTCTTTTCTCGAATTTCGCTTTATTTTAAAAGTTATAGGCAAAATAAAATTACAAAAACAAGCAAAAAATAACCTCCTTCATGACGTCCTTGGTTGCTTGAGTGGCCGTGAACTAGACGAGGGGTGGTGAGCTGAGCGAGCGCTCACGGCTGCCGTACTCCGTGTCGACGGCGCGAGAGGGCGCCACTAAAGCGTGTTCTGGATAGGCTGTATGTAGCGGGCAGCTAGAGCGGCTCTCATTGCATTTGCTGCGCGATTAAACACAAATTCGGCATGACACTTCATTGGCCACAAACGACAGCAAACACGGGGTAAAGATCAGTTCAGAATGGGAGCCACTTCGCGCTGCCATACCGCGAAACGGCCAAACCGCAAGACAAAGCTGCTCACCGAAGGCCTTGGGAACGCTCAGAGCCGGCCGGGTCCTTCGGTCCCTACGGCCGCAGCGCCGCCGCGTACATCCGGGACCTTTCCGTGTCGGCGCCTGATCCCACTACTCCTTTCTAGTATGCGCCGCCTTTTCCACCGATTGGTGGCGGGTATGTCGACGGATCATTTCTTGTTTCCGTACTTTATAAACTGCATTTGTTTCTTTTCTGATCTCAAATACTGAACAAGAACTACCTTTATAAATAATTGAAACGGTTCGCGCCCCTTATATTTTGTATTTCGACTAAAAAGAAGCTTTTAGCGACTCTGACCAGTATTAAGCCCAGGACCTAAGACGTCACATTACGCGCGCTTTCGGTACCGCGGGTCGCCCCCGTCGGTAGAGGAGGTTTCCGCGTCGTCCGGTTAAAATATGACGCACTGATATTTAGTGACTCTCTCCGTGCCCGCTGGCTTGCCCGAACCCCAAGAGACGTGGAAACCGCAAAAAAGGTGGACGCTTAATTATGATTGCAGGGCCCTTTAAGGATGAGTTTCCCAACAGAGGGGTAACGTTGGTTATGAGTGACGTGACAAGTCCTACATGGCGGCCAGAGCCGTGTATACAGAGAGTTTGGTCAATGGGAGGCGCGGGCAGAGCCAGGGCGTGCACGAGACTCGGAAAGAGGGCTTGGCATGCTCTCTTGAGCAACCAGAAGCCGAAAAGAATCGACTAGCAGTGGTAGCGAGAAACTGTTCTGGTCAAAGGTATATGTTCGTATATGGTTTCAATAAGCGCGTAAGAGTGAAGTGCAGTAACTCTTTGAAGTTGAAAATAGGGTGCACGTGATGTTTCGATCATGATCATGCAGAAAGATGTAAAAAACGAATGCGCCGCTCAACTCTGTTTTGCTCGGACAGAGTGTGACCACTCGGACGACAGATTCTCGGCGCTTGGCGTAAGGATTATGTTGATCATTCCGCTAGTCGCACTCTTCCACCATCATTTTGGATGAGCGTGATTGAAACATCACGTGTACCATATTTTCAGTCACCGAGAGTTACTCCGTTGCAGTTATCAGGTTTGTTTCTCGCTACCACCGCCAGGGTGTTATTTCCGGCTTCTGGTTGGTCACATTCGAATTTTTGAAGACGCCCAGGGGCACGCCCAGCCCGCTTACGGCCAATGACGCCTGTGGTCTCAGGTCGCCGCCATCTTGCCCAGTGGGGTGCGCTCGGGCGCGGCCATAATCCGGCTATGACGCCTTAGCAAGGCTTCGTAATCGGATTAGGTCGCGTCCAAGCGCACCCCAGCGAGCAAAACGGCAGCGCTCTGAAGTCCCTTGAAGCAGGACTTGCAAACGTGTATACTTCCCAACGAATGGCCAAACTCTCTACATATACGGCTCTGATGGTGGCTTTCTTGTCTAGAGGGGTCAGAGGGGTGGATGGATGGATGGATGCTAGTGGCTCTACCCTTTATAACAGTAGTCGTTTGCGCCACCTAGCCCATGGAAACCAAAAGCATGCATATCATCCCCTCGCTCCACCTCTGCGTTTTACAGCGCAGCTCTTATGGTACGTTTACACCTGAGAAGAAATCCGCTGCCGCGGGAGCGGATCCGCTCCCGGCGGCGGCGGCGACGAGCGGGTTGCGTTTACATCTATTTCCTTCGAGCGGCGGCGGCGGCGCCGGCTGCGGCAGCTGTTCTCGTAACATCCCGTCAAATATGACGAGAAGGCGCGAGAGTTCCCACCTCGGCTGTCTCTCCCGGGCGTTGCTGCTCCCGGAAGAACGCGTACTCATGACGTAGGCAGCGTCGCGCTGCGCAAGAATGTCACTTCCGGTCAGCGAAACGCCTCGTTCGGCGGCAGAAATAGGTCCCGGACCTATACGGCTCGCCGCCGCGTTTTCCGCCCAGCGTTTCGCCCCAGCGGCAAAAGCTGGGCGGATTCGCTGGCGGATCCGCAAGTGTAAACGTACCATTAGGCGCCCGTTTCCGGCTTGAGCGGCGTCGCCGTCGCCGTCGGCGTCGGCGTCGCCGTCGGCGTAACCGCGCAGTGCATGATGGGTAAATTTCAACGCTAAATTTAGCGGAAAATTTTCCCCGCTAAATCTAGCGGAAAATTTTCCCCGCTAAATCTAGCGGAAAATTTTCCCCGCTAAATCTAGCGGAAAATTTTCCCCGCTAAATCTAGCGGGAAATTTTCCCCGCTAAATCTAGCGGAAATTTTCCCCGCTAAATTTAGCGGAAAATTTTCCCCGCTATATTTAGCGGGGAAAATCCCCCCCCCCTCCTCGAAGTCACGTGACCCCCAGGCCATGTGACCCCCCCTCCCCGAGGTCACGTGACCCCGCGCCCCCCGTGCCTTCCCCTCCGCCTCAAGAGCTGCGCTCTAATTCGGCGTTACAGGGAGTTGTAAACGGCTTTTTTTTTTTCTATCACCAAACAGCGTGGGATATCGCCCAAATAACATTGGGGGGGATCAGGCAAACAAACTAAGACTATCAACCCCCTCCACCGCCCCCTTCCCCCGGCGAGGGGACCTCTGGTCTAGTGTTGACCCAACATACCCTTTCTTTTCAACGGGTGGCGAAACTGTACCATGCCATTGAAATAACCGTGTCGATTATAATCTGCTCAGATGCAGTCCCATTACCAATATGCCAGCACTAGCAAAAGAAAATGTCCACGCGTCCACCTCCCGCCTAGGCTCCGTCCGCTTCACCTTATGGAGCACCGCGGACGACACTACGAGCCATCTAGGTCAATCCAACGCCGCGTCACGTAGCCCTAGGGAGAGGCGCAGCGATGTGCATGGGGCGCGTAATCACGTGATGGCCCATTTTTTCCCGTTTTCAATTTCTGGCGCCATTGGTCTTCATCGTATTCAAAGGCTCTGTTTTGCTTTGTAGTAACCAATGACCTCTTTCGGTTAAGTGGCCTGAGACCGAACTTGAAGTACTTTTAGGAGGTCTGTAGTCGTCGGGTGCAGAGACGGAGATCACACTGTTGCTGTTCGCAGGACACAACTTCGAGGCAATGTCATGTCTCCATGAAAAAGCTGAGCCCCTGTTCCCTTACGTTTTCCAGCATTACTGGAGAAAATATACTTATCAATAATAATATTTTCCTGCAACCACTTACACAGTCGATTTACAACACAAGCTCGACAAACACCGATTCCTCTCCGGCATTGAATTTAGACACAGAAAAACACGGATTCAAAGGGAAAAAATAGAAATCCATAAATAACTCCCGAATACGAAGTGACATCTGGCGTTCCCCAGGGTAGCGTGCTGGGCCCATTACTTTTTCTCATATACATTAATGACCTACCCACTTGCGTTTCATCTCATGTCCTGCCTCTTTGCCCAGACGACTGTATTGTCATCTACCGTAACATCTCTTCTAACACCGATCGCCAAGCTCTCCAATCAGACCTGGACCAGTTAGCCACGTGGTGTGACTTCGTGGCCAACGACCCTCAACCACAACAAAACAAAACATATGTCGTTTACCAAAAGCCCCTCTCAGACTCCAACTTCTTACCTTCTGAATAACAATACTGTTGAACTTGCATGCTACCTATAAGTACCTGGGTGTCCACTTTCAGTCTGATTTGTCCTGGCACTAACCCATTGATGTCACCCTTGCTTCTGCTAACCGCTCCCTTGGATTCATAAAGCACAATCTTGAACAAGCACCCGCTCACTTACGTAAACTTGCTTATATCACGCATAATCCGCCCCAAAATTGAGATATGCTTCTGCCATATGGGATCCTGATCAAGCCTACATTGTAAGTGACATCGAGTCAGCACCTGCAGAGCCGTGCTGCGCGTTTCATTTTCTCTGACTACTCTCCATTTTCCAGTGTCACCGCATTAAAAAAAAATCAAGCTGAGTTGCACGACCTATCACGCCGCCGTAAACATGCCCGTCTGTCATTATTTCACAAGCTCTATCACCATGCACCGCTTCACGACGATTTTTTTAAAACACCACCCATTCTTTTTCCACGTCGCGATCATTCATTCAAGGTAGCGCGCATCACATGCCACTCATCTAGTTACGCACGATCATTCATACCACGGACCATAATCTGACTGGAACAACCTACCGGCTCACATTGCAACTGAACTAGATATGTCTAACTTCCCAAGAGCTAGTGCGTAGTTATACTAATACTTAAGGTTCTTTTTTTATTCCTTGTACTCATATTGTCTTTTGTATAATTTGTGTTTTATCTGTGTACTTATATTTACTTGCCCCCCCCCCCCCCCCCCCCCCTCATGTAATACCCTCATACAGAGGGGCCTTTTGAGGGGTATTTTGAATAAATAAATACGAAGGAAAATAAATACCGAGAACACGGAACCCTACTTGTGAGTAGGGTTCCGTGCTTTTCAATAAATACCGAAAAACATCCGAAAACTAACTACCAAGACG
Organism: Ixodes ricinus; assembly: GCA_037355805.1. Classification (NCBI taxonomy): domain Eukaryota; kingdom Metazoa; phylum Arthropoda; class Arachnida; order Ixodida; family Ixodidae; genus Ixodes; species Ixodes ricinus. The sequence continues at coordinate 12,362 of JAZHYW010013323.1, forward strand.
GTTTTATTAAAATCGGGGAATACCGAAAAACCCCGAATAGACCATTTGCTGTCTTACCCAAGCATCAAGGAGAATGCAGGGATTGGTGTTCCACGCGCCACACGCGCACGCCATTCCTGTATAAAATATTCGAAGTAAATAACCAAAAGAAAGCATTGACAAACGCGCGTGCAAGAGGCCATTTGTTTTAGGTATTTGCTTTAGAAAATTTACTACTGCTGAGGCCAGCACGTGCGGCGCGTGGAACACCAATCCCTGCATTCTCCTTGATGCCTGGGTAATAGAGCAATAGGTCTATTTGAGCTGTAATGAAAAAATCCCAAGTCTCGTGGGAAGGAAATGCATTTTTTTTTTTTTCGTTTTGGTAAGGAACAGTGCGTTCACTGAACTGTCCGGGAAGTTGCTTCTTTTTTGGAAACCTCTTCTCTCCTTTCTTTCCCCGGTACAAATATTCGAATCACGTGCATGCGCCCTAAAGGCTGGCACAGAGAAACACCAAATCGGTGCACCGAGTCTGTGGGGAAAATAAAAACCAAAAAAAAAAACCACCCCTGAATTCAAAAAAAAAAAAAAGAAGAAGCCCCAGAACACACGGAACTCGATTTATGGGATATTTGAAGTAGGTGGACGGAATTTTAACAGCACATTGCCCTTACACGCGGATATAAAATGACGTGAATATCTTAAAGGGCAACTCCGCTTCATTTTTGGTTTTGAAAAAACAATGCAGTCCTCTTCAGTATCGCCTAGGAAGACCACACGTCAGATATTACGACGCAGTTCTGTCTAAATGTTTCTTAAACGGTCCGGCAAACTTTGCAACTCGCCAAGTTGCAGAAATCTGCTGACTCGAGCGGGCGAATTCAGGCGCAACCAACAGCGCAGTCAAGGCTACGGCATGGGCGGAGCCAACATTGAGCTAAACGTCATCTTCATGGCCCCCTTTTGCTTGTTTTACTTCTCCGATCGAGCGTAGCGCATGACGTCTGCAACGTTGCCTCTCTGCGCTCAGCGGTGTCCACGTGATTGGCGTACGCGCCTGCGCAGTTCGCTTCTTGGGAGCAGACCGGCCGTCCGCCGTGGTCCCGCCGTTACCGCTGTCTTTCGTGTCACAACCACTGTCGTCGTCTCACCGTTTGTGATTATTGTCTCTCGGAGTTTCGTCCACACTATGGACACCACGTGTGCAGACTTATGCCGCACTTGTGCAGACGTCGTCGAATGCCGTAGACACCAAAACGTGGCGAAGAGTGCGGTGCAGAGCAGACGACACTCGCGCATGCCAGATGCCACACGCCCGCCCCCATCCCGCCCGTCGTTGGGCCGAGGATCACGTGACATCTCGTACCACGTGATGGCCATGTACTTGGCGGCCCGAGGCCAATGTTGCCGGACGGCGCCGAAGTTTCGGTTTCGATTTCCGCTCGTGTTTAAAATTAGATTTAAAAATATATATCCCATTTTTCGCGAAGCAAACGACGTAATGTCTTGTACTAGGGCTTTTTGAATCGAAATCACTCATTATCCCGAAATCTTCGGAATTGAGCGGAGTTGCCCTTTAACCACGCGCGGGGACGTAGCCAAGTCGGGAGGAGATAAGGCTCCATCCACGCAAAAGGTCACGGTCTTACGATATAACGACACAATTTGTTTTATGTACATATTATGCTTTCTCATGAGTAAATATAGGATATAAAAATAAAGAGGTTAGATTTTATTGTTGTTACTATGTCACGTGACCTTACAAATTTTTAGACAATTTATCATTTTTTTACTGTTTTTTAAGACTAATATCAAATATCATGCGTCAGAAAAATAGTATCAATACATATCTTTATAGTTAAGTTGTTCAGAAGTCACACACACGTGTGGACGGCGTGCGTGCCAGCCGTGCGTGTGGGCGTGCAGCAATGTGGTGCGGCCTCCGGGGCCTTCACCCATGTGTGCATCGCTGCCGAGGCGAGGCAGTGAAACTTCGTTGTGTGTGTGGTTGGCTTGGTTCAAGGCGTTTTAGTGCGAGCTTATGTGCATCAAAGGAAACAGGTGCGAGCCCACCGTTCCATACATTCATGACTTGTGCGCACGCTCTCAATCTCACAAAGATTGTGAGAGAAGGGATAACATGCATTAGGCCCAGTAATAACAAACATACTGAGAGCATTCAATCGAGGAAACTGGGTAAAATATTCAAGTAACCGTTTCTTCTATGACAAATAAAACAGCAGCCGATGCACAGATGCTACTCGTCCACGAGATCAGCGATGAACACGAAGCCCTTCTTGCGGCAGAACTCCTGCAGGAGCCAGTTCACGTCTCTGCCGATCATTCAACGCCTGAATCTCGGCACTCTGACTACGCTGACACTTCAATGAAGAGAACCTGCATGTTCTTCCGCCTCGGAAGGACGGAAGAAAAGGCGATCTACGCCGTCGGAATGCGTTCCAAGATCTGAGCGGCCAGCCGACGGTACTTGTCAATGTAGGCGCTGGCACAAACGCTGGTGTTGTTTGCGCCGATCTGCAAAGTGACAGCATCAAAATCGAGCAAGAAGCCTCGATCCTAATGCCACTAAACGCCCGCACTTCGACAGCCCCCGGTTATTCGATGGGAAATACGTGGACAAGTATTTCACCATCGAACCGGTCGGCAACCAAAACTCGAGGCGTGTCAGAAGCGCGACCAATCATAATTAAGCGTCTACCTTTTTTTTGCGGTTTCCACGTCTCTTGGGGTTCGGGCAAGCCAGCGGGCACGGAGAGAGTCACTAAATATCAGTGCGTCATATTTTAACCGGACGACGCGGAAACCTCCTCCACCGACGGGGGCGACCCGCGGTACCGAAAGCGCGCGTAATGTGACGTCTTAGGTCCTGGGCTTACTACTGGTCAGAGCCGCTAAAAGCTTCTTTTTAGTCGAAATACAAAATGTAAGTGGCGCGAACCGTTTCAATTATTTATAAAAGTAGTTTTTGTTCAGTATTTGAGATCAGAAAAGAAACAAATGCAGTTTATAAAGTACGGAAACAAGAAATGATCCGTCGACATACCCGCCACCAATCGGTGGAAAAGGCGGTGCCTACTAGAAAGGAGTAGTGGGATCAGGCGCCGACACGGAAAGGTCCCGGATGTACGCGGCGGCGCTGCGGCCGTAGGGACCGAAGGACCCGGCCGGCTCTGAGCGTTCCCAAGGCCTTCGGTGAGCAGCTTTGTCTTGCGGTTTGGCCGTTTCGCGGTATGGCAGCGCGAAGTGGCTCCCATTCTGAACTGATCTTTACCCCGTGTTTGCTGTCGTTTGTGGCCAATGAAGTGTCATGCCGAATTTGTGTTTAATCGCGCAGCAAATGCAATGAGAGCCGCTCTAACTGCCCGCTACATACAGCCTATCCAGAACACGCTTTAGTGGCGCCCTCTCGCGCCGTCGACACGGAGTACGGCAGCCGTGAGCGCTCGCTCAGCTCACCACCCCTCGTCTAGTTCACGGCCACTCAAGCAACCAAGGACGTCATGAAGGAGGTTATTTCTTGCTTGTTTTTGTAATTTTAATTTGCCTATAACTTCTAAAATAAATCGAAATTCGAGAAAAGAAAAGTGTCATTAAGTTACTACGTTCAGTGCGCTCAGGTTTGGTGCAAATTAAAAATTAGTAAAAAAGCCATTGCAGGGCCCCTTTAACCAAAAAAAAACAAGGAAAAAAATGAGAGAAGACGGGAGGAGAAATCCCTCCGTCCACGCAGGAAGTGACGCAGTACGCCGGAAGTGACGTAGTGCGTGGTTGGGGCCCTATCTCCTCCCGACTAGTCATCGGACTTGGCTACATCCCCGCGCGGATGCAGATCACTCTCCATATCAAAGCATTTGTGCAGATATTAGCACAGGCTAAACACGTGATTTCGACAGCTGGAAACAATTAACTGCAAAACAATTCCGCCTTCGATTTGTATATTTGATATCGAATTGAGTCTACCCTGCATCATAAGGTTTTGGAAGGGGTTCAACCCTTCGACGTGAACCCTTTTCTTTTGAGTGCACGCAGTGCGGATGACATGCAATTACGCATGAAAAGAAATTTCAACTTCTGGTTTATAAAAACATGTATTTTATTATTATTATGACATGACAGACCCCGACATTGTTACGGGAGTAGCGTGGTCATACGTGATCAATCCCTCTCACGCCTTTTCGCGCCTCCTCCTATCTGCATCGCAATTACACGCGTTTCTAACTTTTAATTGTGTTCAACTTCGGAGCTATGAAAGCGCCAAATTAAATCAGGTTTGTTTGTTGTCACATTTTACATGACAACTAGGGACTCGGACAAAAAAGCTGCTAAAGAGCAGCTTGACAAAGGTCCCAGCCAAAAACCAAAAACAGGTGCAACAGAACAACTCCGCAGTCTGTCCCCAGCCAAAGAAAAAAGGAATGGATACACAATCTGGAGAGACTGCTGCACTGGTACTCAGCTTGTAGGCTCCTAAGGGTGATTGGTGCCATATCCTGGCTGACATCGGCCACCACGACTTTGGCACCTTCGAGGGCGAGACTGGCGCAAACCAGCGCGTCCACGGCGCAGCTTCCGCCGCTCGCCTGTCTACGAGGGCCAACCCTTCCGACGAGCGGCTTTTTGAATCAGCGCACAGCCTAGCGCTTGATAGTTTTTCTGCAGCTTCAAAAGACGCGACGCGCGAACCGTCGACGGAGACCACGGCGGGAGGTCCACTGCGGAGGCTCTTGTCTTTGGCTGATAGCAGACTGGCGAAGATAGAGGACAGAGCTCACGCAAGCAAGCGAGTGGTTGGGGCCGAACGCCAAACTCCGAAACCGATGGGAGGGTTTGATGTTTCGCTGTGGCTGGCGTTACGTCCGGTTGGAGCACTGGAACACTTGCGTATACCGAACCCTCCCCCCCCGCCCTCCTCTCTCTCCCCCGTGAATCCCAGGGGTAAGGCGGAGACTCGGACGTAACTTGAGTTCACATCCGTTTTGACTGGCACGTTATACCTTCGCTGATGTTTAGAGCTGTTTTTTGCTTCGTTATCGCATCTGCTTCAACGCAGAAATGCCCAGTTTGATTTTTTTCCTGTTTGGGAACTTTAACCTTCGCTCGCTCAGAAGTAAATGATAAAGTCTACCTGCGTGATAATACCACCTCCTTTTGCCCCGGTGTCGGAGACGTAGATGAACGAGTGCTGCGCCGGTTTCGCTGGTCGCATCTTTGCAACGCGAAGCGGTACTTTTTGACATTTCATCCCCTGTCCCCATCTTTTTTTCGCGGAGCAAGGAAGACGTGTACAAGATTGGCATTAGGATCACACGTCTATTCGAACGCCCAAGCAATCTGTGCGAAGCGCAATGCTCACGTCCGGTTGTCGCGTCGTAACGAGTGAGTAC
>JAZHYW010013324.1:0-10605 GCA_037355805.1 Ixodes ricinus
TCAAATGGCGCACCTATTTAGTCGCATAGTTCGCGGAGATGAACCAGTTCCCAGTGATTGGAGACGTGGCCGAGTCACGTTCATTCCCAAGAAAGGAGGCAACAAACAACGATTGAGTGACTACCGCCCTCTCACTGTAACAGCTGTTGCATACAGGGTGTTTGCAAACATTCTCAATTTGCGCATATCCTATTGGGCCGAGAGTACTGGTGTTCTCACGGAACTACAAAACGGTTTTCGAAAAGATCGTCGGCTTGATGACAACGTATTCATCCTGACGCAGTGCATAGAGATCTCGCGGGCGGAAAAGCGGAACCTCATCTGTTGCTTTCTAGACGTTGCTAAGGCATATGACAGTGTCCCCCATTCTTTGATGCTACAACAACTTCAACAGCTCAACATGCCTGAACCTTGGGTAGGCTTAATACAGCGACTATATGATGGCAATCACGTGATGGCAACGTTCAACGGGGTCGCCTCTAATGACGTTCTGGTGTGCAGAGGACTACGTCAGGGCTGCCCGCTGTCACCTGTTCTTTACATGCTCTACACATGCGGTATAGAGAGAGCACTAGAACACACGGGCGTTGGCTTTTCCCTGCAACACACTCTACATGGAGACGTCGTCAGTTGGCGGCTTCCTGGACTCGCTTTTGCAGATGACATTGTCCTTATGGCTGATAACGTGTCAGACATGAATGTACTGCTCAACGCCTGTGAAACAGAAGCGGCTCGACTTCGACTACGGTTCAATGCCAAAAAGTCGGCAATTGTCCTTTTCTCCGGAGACTTAGAGGGCCTTGAATCCCTTACCATTCAGAACGCTGCGCTCCCTGTTAGTACCAAGTACAAATACCTCGGGGTGACACTAACTACTTCAGCAGATTATCTGGCAGAACACCACCAAAACCTCAAGACATCGGCACTGAGAAAGCGCAATGTGCTTCGTCGAAAGAGCCTGTGGAGCTGCGACCGTTATTTAACTACCCGAGAACTGTGGAAAGCTGTCGCTGTGCCAGGCCTCACTTTCGTCAATGCTGTTACATGTGTCCCCAGCGAAATTAGGGAATACCTTGAGCGACGGCAAAGAGAGATCGGGCGCCAGGCGCTGGGATGTCACGGGAGAGTGCCTAATCAACTTGTGCAAGGTGACCTTGGCTGGTCCTCGTTTGAGGCACGGGAGGCCAGCAGCAAGCTGGAGTATTACGCCCGACTGCGACATATGGACGGAGATCGCTGGGCACGAAGGGTTTTTATTTACATTCATTTAAAGAACCTACACACGACATGGAGGCGGCGTACCAATCGACTCGGGACAAAGTACGGCGCCTTCTCGATGAGCGACGAGCCCTCCACAAAGAAAGATTGGGTTGCGAAGGTGAGAGGACAGATTAACACCGCCGAGACGAATCGGTGGAGAGCCGACATGGAAGAACATTCCAGCATGCACCTATACGCGGCTTTCAAGACCAACATCGCTGCCGTCCGCTGGTGTGGAAACACACTGGGCAGCCGACTCCTTGCCGAGGCCCGCGGTGGTGCCTTACGCACCCGCATCTACAGGCAGCGGTACGATGTGAACGTGACCGAAACCGTGTGCAGTGCATGTGGTGAAGTAGAAGAAACTACCCAACACTTGCTCCTTGAGTGTCCGGCAATCGTACCTGCGACAGACGTCGGCACCCGCATTGAGCAGGCCCTCGGTTTTACGGAGGAGAACAAACATGTGATGTGCTCAAAGAGGAGGCTCGAGGCATGGTGGAAAGTCCACTCGTGATACTTCAGAGTGACTACGAACCATTTCTGACTTTCTAGTTCCTTTTATTTTCATTATCTTTCTCTTCATCTTCTTTTATTTATTGGCATGTCTATTTTATAGACGCTCGTTAAAAAGAGCAATTGCCGCCAGAAATACATACATACATACATACACAACTCTAAAAAGAAAATGTGTAGGTTTTACACCCCATGTCACATATTTGACACCCCAGAACTTCGGTTCGACATACAGCGCAATAACGTCGAACTGACGGCATCAAATTTTACGAGAGGCTTGATTACGGTGGGATACAACATATTAAACAGCTAAAGTACACATCAAAGACTACAAAAGAAAATCACTGAGGTTTTGCTGTAGAACCAGCAAAACCCTGATTACTTTTTTTTGCAGTGAGTCATACGTACATTAGATATTTTAATAAGTTGTACAACTCGGCTATCAAGCCGCTCGTAAAAGTTGGTAGCTTCGGTTCAACCTCAGTTCGCTGCACGTCAAACTGAAGTTCCGGGGTGTCAAATATGTGACAAGAAGTGTGCGTCTGGCCGCACCATATCACGTTGAACACCAAGGCATTGGAAAGCGTAGGTCTTTTCTTTACAATCTTGGAGAAACATGTTCGATTTTAAACTCGGGATTCCAAAAATGCCGTATCACCACCGTCTGCTCAAATAAAGAACGAACGAAGGAAGGCCAACGTCATGAAAAATATCTGATCCACGTAAAAGTGGAGAATTGTACGCAATACTCTTTTTAATAAATTAATATGTTCTTCAGTAGACTGTAAACACGGCTCTGCCAACGCAGGGAAACGGAAGCGAAGACAGTTATACCATATCTGAGCATGCTGTAAGCGAGAGCCTGAGCAATTGTTTTCTTTATCTCAACGAAAACAATACTTTTAAACCTAAAAAATAAACAAACTGTAAAAAAAAAGACACACACACAAAAAAAAAACACACACACACAAAAGACCAAAATATTTAATATAATTTACATATTCAACCTTAGAGCAGTGACACGGACAACCATCGTGACCATGCAAAAAAAGATGGATGTCAATCGTTCTGGTCTTAAAATGATTTCTGAAACAAATCAGCTTTGTGTTTTGCACATTTACGGAAACACTATTTTCTGAAAACCACCACATTGCTTCGATTACGTTACTACGTTGCAGGTTGTTCATTGCCTCTTCGGAGCACAGGTTGTCATCTGCGTATTAAACACAGTACAGTTGTTAACTGTTGAAGCAAAATCATTAATTAAAGTGTTAAAAAGCAAAGGGGATCAAATTGAGCCTTGGGGGACACCGGCCTTCGTTTGTAATATACTGCTATAGTTAATTTTATCGCATAATACTACAACTTCGTAAGAAGCTCCACGAAAACCGACCTCATACAACTTTCGTAATAAAATATGATGGTTAACAGTGTCAAACGCTTTTGCTATATCTAGGAAAGTAGCACAGCTATACAGATTTTGTCCGAACGCGCCATGCATGGAGCGTATCTGAAAATTCTTCCAAAAGTGGTATGGTACCTCGTCCTGTAATAAAACTGAACTGTCGGCTGGACAACATATTACATTTTTTCTAGAAATGACGTCATTCCTTCGTGAGGAAATGTTTATAATATCCGCGACAATATTGGCCACATTGATTTCGCCCTGTAATTTTCCATCTTGTACTTTTGTCCTCACTTGAAAAGTGGCGTGACTATGGCGGTCTTTAAATTTTCTGGAATAGCCGGTTTATCCAAGAAGCCGTTTAACATAAACAGTAAAAAATATCAGCAAGAGCGTCAAAGTTCCTTTGTGGCGTAAATGCCAACACTCTATCGATGCCGGGTGGCTTATTTTGTCGAAAACTAAATATTATCCTTGCAAGTTCAGATTCTGTTAGGGTATTCAAAAACGCTGAGGCTGCTAATGTTTTTTAAGCGTGCACCCGTCATATTGCACCGAAAATCAGATTTCCGAAGCTTGTGCCAACTAATGTTTAAAGTTATCTGCCACTGCACTGGGATTCCCAGCAAAATGATCCATGCTAGCGAAACAGTTATTATCTCGTCCTCGAAGATGATTTATCACGGACCATTGTTTTTGCCGCGTTTCTCGCCGATTGATTGAACTGTCGTAAAAAGTACCGTCGCTTCGTGACAAGGATGAGAGCGGTCACTCAATTTCTTTCAACTCTCTAATCTAAAGCTAAGGCCTGTTCTTTTTTTTTTTTTTTGAGCACGTTTATGGCGCGTTTACAGCCAGTCTCGATATGTCATGGAGTGAATAACGCCAGAACAAAACCAGTTGTAATTTTTTCTACGTTTCTTTATGAAAACTCGTTGGCTGAGATTTTCAGATCTTTTTAACTGTTCACCAAACCTTTCGTACATTTTATCAGGAGGATGACACTGAATCAGCGTTAACCGATCAAAACCACAAATTAGATTATCGCAATTGCGATGATTGAGTATCACAGCTTGGATTTTATTGCTTTCACTGTTGCTAATAATAATAATAATAATAATAATAATAATAATAATAATAATAATAATAATAATAATAATCTTTATTTGCACGAGTACGAGCTTTCTCCTGGAAGGCGTGCAAGGCGAAGTAGAAAGGCGAAAGCCCGTACACATGTACGTCTGCTGGCCCAACTCACCAGGAGACAAAACAAACAAGTTACAAACATTAAATAAGCCGATGAACGGAGTCCAGTGAGACTTTTCACGTTAGCGTCTTTAAAGGGACAATGAAGGCAATTTAATTTAATTTGTTTAAATTGTGTTTTTAGGCTTCTTGGGAACCTGGCATACTGCCTAAATTTTTATAGACATTTGTGACGCATATTTCTATACCTACGAAAGAACTGAAGAAACCGAAACTCAACTATCTGTGTTTCTCGTTTTTGGGCCTCCGAAAACGGAGGTGACGTACGGAGTGACGTCACATGTGAATTGTCGGTACCGGTAGCATTTAGGGCGTCGAGACTCTGGTTACCGCGGTGGGTTATAGCAGCGCGGTGGCGCGGTCGTTTCGCCGAATTTGTCAACATGGACGGCAATGCCGCTCTCGCGAGCGAGTTCGAGCTTCCGTTCGGTAACCGAACACCAACGGAACGGGAGTACGTGCGTGGCGGCCTCTGCTATCACCCGACGGAGACCGCACAGCCGGCAACGAGCGGCCCGCATGCCGAAGGACGGACGCCGGGGAGATGCCGAGGGAGAGCGGCAGCGATCTGGCCGTTCTGGCCGTCACAAGCGGCGCGTCAGCGACCAATCGCTGACGCGCGACGTCGCAAACGGCGCGCGTCAGCCCGTTTGGCGGGGCCAAGGCGCGCGACGTCACAAACGGCGCGACGCGCCGTTTGTGACGTCGCGCGTCTTGGCCCCGCATCGGTCACGCGAGCTCCGCTTCTCCTGGCTTCTCCCGCAACTCTCGGGGCGTCGCCCCAGTCGATCCCGGTGCAATTATTACCGCGACTGTTTTATTGATTTGCGCGGCACACAAGCGCCGGTTTCGGCTGAAATTTGGGCAACGTGGCCTGAGACATGCCTGGAACCCAGTTCAATCGCCAAAAAAATGTCCTAAATTGCCTTCATTGTCCCTTTAAAGGGGTTATGACACGCCACAAATAAAACGTGAGATAACTATACTGCTAGGACCCATTGTATGTTCCTATAATCCTGCTAAATTTGTTTTGAAAACGGCACGATAGTTTCGTGGATAAATCGATTTATATGCGGGTCCCTCGGAGGGGCAGATCCGGGCGGAGCTGGGGGCTGGTGACGTAGCCAGCCTCCAGCGCGGCGTCCCCTTGCACGCACTCACAGACTTGGCTCTCTTGGCGTCTCGAGCCTCAGCTTCCTCGTTTACATTCCACGTTTCGAGCATGCGGTCCGTGATGATTACGCCTACGGGATCGCACGCCTTGTCAAAGTTTTCGACATTGATCGCAGCAGCAATGAGTGATTGCTATCAAGAGATGTTGGAAGCTGTTCATTTTGACTGCGCCCCGCTGGCGACCAGCTCCAGTGACGACGAGTTACGGACGAACTCGCCGTGGTCACCGTCGTTCGGGGATATCTCGCAGGCGCATGCAGGGTTGAAGGTCAACGGGCTGGGGGCGAGAGCGAGAATAGCTCGGGTTAGCGAGTTGCGTGAGCGGTTTTGTTCGTACCGCGGCGAGGAAGCTTAGGCGATCATGGGGGCGCCTAAAATGAGAGAGCGTTCATGGTCACGTGGTTTATGGACGCCATGCTGTGACTAACTTCGGCAGTGTTGCCTGGTCGCCAGATGAAAATGTTAAAAATTTGTAAATTGAATATTGCAATTACCAGAGCTCTAAAAATCGCGTAACTTGGTGTATACGCTAAGTAGCATATGAGCATTCCATTTCAAGAATAATCTATCCGTTTAATTTCCGTGTCGCAACCCCTTTAAGTGATACATTTATTATGCTCACATCTGGGGAGTGTAGGTTTGTGGGGAGAAATACAAGAAAGAAAGAAAAAAAAACTCATTTCCTCTGCGCGGTAGGAAAACTTGCTACTTACATATAGCACCGCACTCTCCGATTCGCCGAGTATGCTATAAAATTTTCCCCTCTAAGGAGCTTTTAGTAGTTTTTTGTCCCAAGCGTCAACCCGACGGCTTTCTTCTGATTTACTCTTCCCAGAAACCTACACTCACGAAAAGTTGAGTACGATAAATGGGCCACAGAAATACACTTTTGTGCAAAGTTTCATTGCACCACGTCTTTTGACAGAATTGTACGGCTTCTTTTACGACCGAATAGTGCTCTGGACCCGGTGACAGGTTTACGCACAACGCGCGTTTGTCCGAATACCGGGTGTGGTAGAAAATAGAACCGTGTTTTCGAACCGTAAAAATAGAGGGTTTTAGGGATCGAACCGTCTTTGCACATCCGATGGGCCCTCCGAATACAAACTGCGCATGCGCTACCACAGAAGTCTCGCACATGCGCAGTTCGTACCGGAGGGCCCATCGAACCGTATCGGATGTGCGCAAACAGCATCACCCAACGCTCGTTTTATCAGGTGCCAAAGTTTCAGGACCCATACCGTTATGTGATTATGGCGCCTGTGTCCAGCGTCCTATCCCGGTCGTACATCAAAAGTGGTCCCGAACGGCCCATCAGTAACGTGCCCAGAAGCCGGTGTGTCATGCTAGATCCATGCTGTCCGGATGTCGCGATCCTGGCGGTTGGTCGTAGAAATGCTGGCGAAGAGCACGAGCAAACGCGTGTGTCGCTGTCATCGGAGCGTCCCAACGTCTTGCTCCCACCGTGGTCTGGCTGACGGAGCTTCCGTGAGCTGATGAGCTGGAGAGCGACATGCAGCGGAGCAGGCGTCTGCCACATTTTCTGCGCTGCGCTGCGTTCGCTGCTCCGCTTGGAACGATTAGTGGGTTGACCTAAAGCTAGCAGCCTTTTTGTCTCCACTGCACTCGTCGAACACGTTAAAAAGCGGAAAGCCGGCGTTTGGCTTTCTTATTCGAACGCGCTCGACGAGTGCAGAGGAAGCAAAGCCTGCTGGCTCAGGTCAACCCACTAATCGTTCGATTCGACAGTCATGGGCACGTTACCGGTAAAAAGTAACAGTGTTACAGTTACGAGTTACCTAGGGGAAAAGTAACTCTGTTACAGTTACAGTTACCAGTTTCAAAAAGTAACGCGTTACAGTTACAGTTACTGCAAAAACAGTAACGCCGTTACTTTCTCGTTACAGTACAAAAATTGGGCACAAGAAATCGCAAACCAAAACAATATTATTTTATTTGTTACATTATAGTGAGAAGAAGGGTAAACTAGAAATTAGAAAAATTTAAACCCGATGGAGGTTTCTTTTTTGCGTCATTCGCCGTTTCATCATTTTGATCTGCATGAGCTTATTTGCGATACTGTAAAACCACTCAATGTTCGCGCGAGCCCACCTTAATTTTCGCGAATTTCGCAGAGATCAAAAATTCGCGAAGTTTAAGGAACGCCGCGCGAAAGTTCGACTCATTCACAGAATTCCAATGCAGGCATCTGGAATTCGCGAAATTTAGTGGCGCGATTCTGTCGCTGTGCGACACGATTCGCGAAAAATAGGGGCCGCGAAATTATAAAGGTTTTACAGTAATTGTTATAACCCAGAATCAACCGCTTTTCGAAATTGTCATCGGCCCGCATCATTGAACGTTTTGGTTCATTTTTCATTCAAGAGACAGATATGTGGTCAGAGATGGTCACAATTAGCCCTTATGGGATATGCTCGGAAGCAGGTCTAAACATAGCAGGTCAAACAGCTTAGAAAGAATAAAGGGGAAAAGGAGAAAATTGGCTTCTGGTGCATTATGAGTATACGACGACCACCGCGGCGTCCATGTCCGAAACGCCAACTGTGGAAGTCGTGTTCACTCGAGCGGCTCCGAAGAGAATGAATAAGTTAAACAAGCGCCGGCTTTCTGCACAATATGGGGACGGCTTCCTTGAAAACTAATAGGGATGAGGAAACGGCGAACGGCTGGTTGTAAAAATGACAGAACGGGCATATCCCAGACACAGCCCAGACGGAATACTCGGAGACATCGCACGACCACCGACACCCGCAGATGGTCCCCACGGGAGAAGAGTGAACCAAAGTCGGTGAAACAGACATTGTTTGCCGCCCCTACCGCCGCGGGCGCACGCTTCCTTTATCTCCCGGTTTCGTGCCGACTCGTCCGTCGTCCATTCTCGGTCGTGGGCTAAACCAGGCAATTTTTTTCGTTTGTTGTTAATGCGTGGCCACGCTTCTTCTCCTTCTTATTTTTTTGTCATCGAGGAGTCTGCGAGAGAAATACTTCAAGATGGCAGTTTCTCCATGTCTGCAGCAGTAGGTTCTAATTTATATAGTAAAAAAAGTAACTGTAACGGCCTAAACAGTTACAGTTACCCAATAAAAAAGTAACAGTGCTACAGTTACAAGTTACCAGTATTAAAGAGTAACGCGTTACAGGTAAAAGTTACCGGAAAAAGTAACTAGTTACCGGTAACGCGTTACTAGTAACTTCAGATTACTGCCCGGGACCGATTCAGAGCTCTGCGTTCTGACGTCCTAGCGCTCTCTCGTCTCACACACACACACACACACACACACATTTTCTTTTCTTTTTGCCAGGCGCTTTAGTATGGTGTAAGAAGACTACCCAATCAATATTTTTCTACAAAATTAAATACTCTGTCAGTGTCCCTTTAGAGGGACACTGACAGAATATTTAAGCTTGCTAAGATTTTTATTTTTACATGACATATGAGACCCTGACTTCCCAGAAGACAATTTGAGACTTACAGTTCGTTTCGTTTCCGCCCGAAAACCGCCGATCGAGAACCGGCCAGTTTGAGTTGCGCTCACTATCTTCTCCGTGGTCACGTGACGTTTTCTATGGTTTCTATGGTTTAGACACAACCACCAAAGATAATCAAAGTCTTGGGTCATCGAAGGCACACACTCATTACTAAAAATAGACAGAAAGTATGATACCCATTTTTTGTGACTTCTAAAATAATAATAATAAAAAAAAATAATTTGCGCAGTTACGTGATTTTTGTTAACTTTCTCCTCTTCTACATCTTTTTTACCTCCTCTGTCCAGTTTCAGTTTCGCTTTCGACCAGTTGCGTTTTTTTCACTTTATTAAAAATATTTCTGACGCTGTTAGCAAATTATTGATTGGGTAGTCTTCTGACACCATAATGGATCGTCTGGCAAAAAAATAAGAAAACAAATGTTTTTGGGGTTGTCAGTGTCCCTTTAATTTTATGTAATCGCAAATTTCGTTTGCCTCAATTTTCGCACCAAACATTTCTGAAAACTGCTTTTAACGTTTCAAACACATGCCGGTAGGTTCTGAAACTTTCTTTAGGGTCTCCTCTAGCTTTACATTTGGGCAGAGACTGAGCATCCGGCGATGCATAATTTATTTTGTGGAGAGTTAGACACGTGTCTATTCCTTCCAAAACATTCGATATTCTTAGACGAACAAAAAAAAACAGACATTACAAATGCGTTTCAACATTTTTTAACGAAACCGAAACAGAAAGAATCTGTATTCCCCTAAAACAGCGACGATCCTGCTCCTATGCCGCCAACACTGGGTAGTTCTTGGCGGCAGAGGAGAATCCAGTCCAATCCAATTCATGAACTTGGGGAAAAGTTGTAAAGGAAGTTTTGTCGGCCGACTCGGTCCTATCTTCTCAGGTCTCCGTTGAGTCTTGTCCCATCTCCGAAGAGTGGTCGACGAGCTGTGCGATCCTTCGAACAAGGACACTGCAGCCTGCTACTGTCACATCCACGGCCCTTTCTCAGAGTTGCAGGTTAGAAGTTAGAAGTGATGGCTGGCAGCACTTCGGCGGGTATCTCGCTGGCCGGACGCCTTGCGCTGGTCACCGGTGGCGGCAGCGGCATTGGAAGGGCGGTCTGCAAGGCACTGTCCCAGGAAGGAGCTCGCATCGTCGCCGCCGACAAAAACAAGCAAGGCGCCGCGACAACCATCCAAGATCTCCCCGGTGAGATATGGGGCGATCTCCGCCGGTAGCGGGAAAACACAACCCGCCTTTCTGTATGTCAAAATCCTTGCCGTCTTGCATACTTCTCGTGACAAGTTTGTAAATATGCTTGAAGCATATCGCACGGCGGATTGAAAACATCCCGTAATCCGAGTTGTTCGCGTCTCACGGCCCGAAACGCCTGGGAAATCGGCGGCCGGGTGCTAAGGCTGCTACACATTGTCGTTTAGGAATGACTGCCTGGTGCTGCTTGCAACGAGTCGAGAGCCTGTATT
>JAZHYW010013325.1:7500-15000 GCA_037355805.1 Ixodes ricinus
GCTCTTCGGGCAGTTTCTGTTCTTGTGCCGCCCGTCCAGTGAAAGGTGGTTTGAGTTAAGGTGCGTCTTTCCGTGCCGCTCTACGTGGTCGTGGTTTCTGTTATCGTGTCCTCGTACGCAGTGCTGTGTTCGTGAAAGGTCTTTCATTGTGATGTGTTGTGCTGTGCGTGTGTCAAAGCCTCTGGATAAAAGAAGAAAAAAAAAAAAGTACATTACTTTTGTTTTTTTCTTTTCCTTTTTTGTGATTTAACATGTGGTAAGTATGCATGACTTACACCATCCTTTGTCTTGATTTTCTTGAATCGTGTTTTTTTTTTTTTTTTTTTCGCTTTCTTAGCAAGCTTTTACTTTCCACCAGAGTGTCGAACCGAAAAATTTTTATTGGATTGGTTCGGTTCCGGTTCACTGCTTACGGTTCAGTTCCGGGAGCAGAAAGTTAAGTCACACACACATATTTTTTCTATTATTTTTTTTTTTATTTTTTTATTATTATCATCACTTTTTCCTTGGTAAAAGGGTGCAAAAACACAGATCTGTCATTTTGTACATTTCCATAATCGCAACATGTACCCCATGTCCTTCCCCATGCCAGGACTTGCATGTGTTCACCTTCTCTCCCAGGCACAGATGAATTGCTTGAGGTTCTCTTCAGGGTGTTGTCTTCGCACGCTGAGCTCCTCTTTTTTTTTTTTTTTTTTAAATCGATAGGCGCCAAAGTCAGCAAAATTCACGGTAAAACGAAACCACATTTTCGCTCTGCTCTCAAAAGCCGCTGGCACCACAGGAGAAAGCCGGACGGTCCCCCACTTGTGCGGCTGAGACTGACAACACTCCATTATCCAACGTCCACAATCTCTTCTTCCTCTACTTCTTGCCAGAGCTAAATCCCGGTCCGTTCGTGGCGCGGCCCTCCCCTCAAAAATAAATATATAGTCGTGAACACGTTTCACTCCCGTCTAGTTAAATGAAACATTCGACAAGTACAGACCTTCGCAAACCAAGTCCTAAACCTTCGGTGGTCCGACGTTCAAATAGGTGGACAGCCACTTGACCATCGGCGCTTGTCAAGGGACTAGGTCACTTGAAGAAGAAAACGTACATATAAAAGAAGATGATGCTGTCAAAACAAGTCGCCCTTGGTAAAAAAGAAAAAAAGGTTTTTGGAACACCGGATTTCTTACTGTTCAGGACGTGGTTTGTTATGTTCCCTATTTCTCTAGTAGAGATGCGCGCAATGATGTTCCTAATTACACATAGACATCGGAAGTAGAAATTTAAATGACATTTGGACATCGCATCGCACGAAGCTCGAAACAACGCAGATCACTGTCTCTTTAGGATAATAATGCTACACTCTCCAGATGGCGTATTTTCGAGTGTCGTCCTCCAGTGTCCACCTCGAGCCGTTATGTGAACTGGATACCGTTTAATGTACTAATGAAAACGACCGAAGATTTCGGTTCTGCTCAAGTTATATTTGGTTTTACGTGCACTTGTTTCGGGGCTCAATTTTTACCACTGCGTGGTTCATCAGTCGTGAGCGCTCTAATATTTCATTAGGGTGCCGCAATGATTGCGAGACGCCGCAGAAGTTGCGCGCTTAGTGCAACCCACGTATTGAGAAACAAATGTCATTCCTGCATGCTGCAGCGTCTGTGGGGAACCGCGCGAGGGATTGGCACCCCGAAAACGCCCTTTCTTACAGGAATGATTTCGCAAACGATGTACTTTTGCAGGATCACGCTGTCCTGCTCTGTTCCAAAGATGCGATATATATTATTTAGTTACTTAATCAGCACTAACGGACTCCATCCTCCGTTTTCGGGCTGCCGATTGGAGAGTTATAATATTTGTTCACAGTAATCATCCATTTCATTTCTTTTCCAGCCAAAAGAAAAAAAACTCGGGAAGTTTCAACAATACTGCGACAATTGGAGCGGCTGCCGACTTTCGGCTGCCCCTCAAAGGCCACTAGAGTCTTTGTTTTCGGGTATCCCTGCCGTACACACTTGTACTTCTATTCATCGTTAGACAAATAGGTTGTGAACCGCTTTGAACCGGTCAGCGTTATATTTTCTTCCGTTCTGTTCCAAGATGGCGGTTAAGTTTCGCTTCGGCTAAAAATAACTTTTCAGTTCCGGTTTTCGGTTCGCTTGGGTTTTCGGTTCCACACTCTGGTGATGTCACTACGTGCATCGCCCCCTCTGCAAGAAAACAACCTGTATAAAAATTCAAAGTTTCGAAATGCCCTCTAACTTGAACTGTGAAGGTTTCCAAATGCATTCCATTTCTTTTTTTTCCTTTATTGAGCGCACAATTCCAGACTTGTTTCCTTCCGACCGTGCAATAAAGTGTCTTGCAAGAGGAAGAAAAACCTGTCATTTGACCTCCGTTGGGTGTGCAAAGTGTCAATGTTCCAATGTACTCGAATGTAGTCTTTTCGCCCTCCTATTTTTCGCGGTAATCATGTATATGTACGTGTATGTATATATATATATATATATATATATATATATATATATATATCTAGCTGCACACATACGAAAATAATGAAATAAATAAGTAATTCATTACAAAAGAAAAAGGAATAGTGCATTTATTGGAGGAATTTTGCACGACCTGTGAAAGCCACGCATCTCTGGCTTTGCTCAATGTCGATATTCTAGCAATTTCTGAAGCTAGCTTAGGCAGATTGATTTCGCTCGCACGCAATCGTGTTGCTCAAGTCTCGGTAACACAGGCGTCGTCGGAAAGCTAGCTTTACGACGCGGTTAACCGGTAGAAACATTATATAATTTAATATTGTGCACTTTGGACGTGATTAATTGAGACTGCTTTGCGGTCACATAAGAGGGCGTTCCTCCCTAATTGAAACGAAAGAGGGCGATTAGAAATAGAGCGAAGAAATCGCGTGGAAAGAAAGAAATTCGTCTCTTATCAAGCTTGACAGAAAATCGGGCTACATCTCTAGTATTCAGTTTGAAAGCGGTGGCTGTCGCAAGTACAATAGCGTAAATTGTTAGGCTCTCGCTCAGTTCAAAGGGCAAGAACGCCAGTGTCAGAAATCGACACGGCTAACCCCTAAAAAAACACTCACATTTTAAAATAGCGGGCTTTGCACTTGCTTCCTTGTCGGTACTTTGTGGTAAACGAAGCGGGCCTTCCTTCCCAATGACACGGAAGAGGGAGATTATAAATAGAGCAAAGAATTTATTTGGAAAGAAAGGAATTCGTTTCTTATTAAGCTTGAGACAAAAGCACGCCACATGTCCAGTGTTCCGTTTGAAAGGGCTGCCGGTCGCAAGTACAGTAGGCTAAATTGTTCGGCTCTCGGCCAGTCGCAAGCGCACGAAAGGCCGTGTCGCAAGTCGGCACGGCTAACCCCTAAAAAAACACGCATATTTTAAAATGGCGTGCTTTGCACTTGATTCCTTGTCGGTACTTTGTGGGAAACGAAGCGAGCGTTCGTTCCCACTGAAACGAAAGAGGGAGATTAAACAAATAATTCGCGCGAAAAAAAAAAAATCGCTTCTTATCAAGCTTGCCAGTACAGCACGCGAGATTTGGAGTATTCAATTTCAAAGCGCTGCTTGTGGCAAGTACTATAGGGCAAATTGGCTCTCGCGCAGTTGAAAGCGCAAGAAAGCCGGTGCGGGAAATCGACACGGTTAACCGGCAAAAAACACGCATATTTGAAAATTGCGGGCTTTGCACTTGATTCCTTGAGAGTGCTTAAGCGCAAACCAAGCGGGCGTTCCTTCCGAGTGAGACGAAAAAGAAATAAGAAATGGAGCAAAGAGTTCGCGCGAAAAGAAAGGAATTCCTGTCTTATCAAGTTTGCCCGAAAAGCACGCGAGTTGTCGAGTGTTCCGTTCGAAAGCGATGCTTGTCGGAGGTACACTTGCGTAAATTGTTCGGCTGTGGCCCAGTAGAAAGCGCGAACAAGTCGCTGTCGCATATCGACACGGTTAATCGCTAAAAAACACACTCATATATGAAAATCGCGTTTTCTCCATTGATTCCTCGAGATCACTTTGTGGGAAACGAAGCGGGGGCCCTTCCGAACGAAACGAATAGGGGAGAGAATAAAGCGAGCAAAGAACAGTGGTGTACAGGAAGAAAATTGCGCATTGTAAAGCCTGGCAGAAAAAAGCCCGATACCGCGAGTATTCGTATTAAAAGCGGTGGATATCGCACGTACAATAGCGCTCATAGTTCGGCTGTGACCTAGTTCAAAGCGCATCAAACGAGGTGTCGGAAAGCTTGAGTGTTCAACACGCGGAACCGAAGAACCACTTGTATAATTCGTCTACTTGGCACCGGATTTCGCAAGAGGGTGTGTTCGAAAGTAAACCCATGAACGTCAAGCAGGCATAGTACACGAGAGGTGTTTATTTGCGATATATACATACATACAATCATGCTAGCAGGGAAGGTGCACTCGACAGTCGCCCTGTCGAAGGACACAGAGATCGGAAATAGACGCGTCAGTGAGCCTAGACCTTTGAAATGTCATCGTGAAAATGTGGCGTGTATGAGGAATTTCTTGATAAATTTAACTCTTGTACGATCACGAACATCGCGTGGAAACCATTCGGCATTGCCCTATTAGTACTACTACACGTATTCACTTCATGATAAGCGTTCCTTGGGCCGACGGATATGTGTGAGAGTGAGTGAGTGAGTGAATGAATGAATGAATGAATGAATCAAACGAATGAATGAGAGACACACACTCACAAGAAGAGACAAATAAAAGTAAACGATTCATCAACAGCCACATCGATGACAATCGCCCAAGAGGACAACCGCACGCCACAAAGGAATGGAAGGAAATGCTCGGGGAAGGTTCTTCGCCATACTTATCGGTGCTATTATGTGGAGGTGGGGTCCGCCGAGCGGTCGAGTGGTGCGAGCGGCGTTTGACAACGTCGCCGACGCCTTTCGTCGCCGTCGGCACCGCTGCCTCCGCCGCATGCTCGTTACAGCAAGGTACCTGCGATCTCTGGCGTCTGCCGTTGGGGTCGGTTCTCGGGTGCACCTGTGTCTGAATAAAAGAAAACGAGTGCGAGAGGGTGTTTCGGAGCGTCCGCGCTAACCGAACCGAACGAGTGCGTTCTGACCGAAGGCCGGGGTGCGTCCTCGCGTCCTGACGGGAAAAATGAAAGCTCGGCAACGCTGCGAAGGCGTCGTCAATGAACGTTGGCGTACGACTTTCTGTTGCTACGATAGAGAGAAATTTTGCGCTTCTTGCCGCGTCGGTACCGACTTCGGTCGGAGATATTCCGGCTGCGCGCTCGAACGTGCTTTTATTTCTTCTCGATTTTTGGAAGGAAAGAAAGAAACTTCCCAAAAAGCGTTGTTGCGGCACGTTGTTGTTGGGCGCCTGACGGTGGCCCCGCGTCCGCGCGTTGGTAGGGTTTTGGACGACCCGCCACGAAAAGATTACCTGGTTGATCCTGCCAGTAGTCATATGCTTGTCTCAAAGATTAAGCCATGCATGTCTAAGTACATGCCGAAACAAGGCGAAACCGCGAATGGCTCATTAAATCAGTTATGGTTCCTTAGATCGTTTCTTCCTACTTGGATAACTGTGGCAATTCTAGAGCTAATACATGCAGTGAGCCCGAAGCCCCTCGGGGCGACGGGTGCTTTTATTAGACCAAGATCAATCGGGCTTCGGTCCGTTTTGTGTGGTGACTCTGGATAACTTTGTGCTGATCGCACGGCCACGAGCCGGCGACGTTTCTTTCAAGTGTCTGCCTTATCAACTGTCGATGGTAGGTTATGCGCCTACCATGGTTGTTACGGGTAACGGAGAATCAGGGTTCGATTCCGGAGAGGGAGCCTGAGAAACGGCTACCACATCCAAGGAAGGCAGCAGGCGCGCAAATTACCCACTCCCGGCACGGGGAGGTAGTGACGAAAAATAACAAT
This sequence comes from Ixodes ricinus, assembly GCA_037355805.1. NCBI lineage: Eukaryota > Metazoa > Arthropoda > Arachnida > Ixodida > Ixodidae > Ixodes > Ixodes ricinus. Next base: position 13,438 of record JAZHYW010013325.1, read on the forward strand.
ACGGGACTCTTTTGAGGCCCCGTAATTGAAATGAGTACACTCTAAATCCTTTAACGAGGATCCATTGGAGGGCAAGTCTGGTGCCAGCAGCCGCGGTAATTCCAGCTCCAATAGCGTATACTAAAGTTGCTGCGGTTAAAAAGCTCGTAGTTGGATCTCAGTTACAGGCGGGAAGTGCGTGGACACCACGTTACGGCCCGTGCTGAACATCATGCCTGTCGTGGCTTGGTTCCCTTCATCAGGTGCCTTGCTTTGACCGGCGCGTTTACTTTGAAAAAATTAGAGTGCTCAACGCAGGCGATTCGCCTGAATAACAGTGCATGGAATAATAGAACAAGATCCTGTTTCTGTTCTGTTGGTTTTTGGAATACAGGATAATGATTAAGAGGGACAGACGGGGGCATTCGTATTGCGGCGCTAGAGGTGAAATTCTTGGACCGTCGCAAGACGAACTACTGCGAAAGCATTTGCCAAGAATGTTTTCATTGATCAAGAACGAAAGTTAGAGGTTCGAAGGCGATCAGATACCGCCCTAGTTCTAACCATAAACGATGCCAACCAGCGATCCGCCTGAGTTACTCAAATGACTCGGCGGGCAGCTTCCGGGAAACCAAAGTATTTGGGTTCCGGGGGAAGTATGGTTGCAAAGCTGAAACTTAAAGGAATTGACGGAAGGGCACCACCAGGAGTGGAGCCTGCGGCTTAATTTGACTCAACACGGGAAAACTTACCCGGCCCGGACACTGGGAGGATTGACAGATTGAGAGCTCTTTCTTGATTCGGTGGATGGTGGTGCATGGCCGTTCTTAGTTGGTGGAGCGATTTGTCTGGTTAATTCCGATAACGAACGAGACTCTAGCCTATTAAATAGGTGCGTGGTTCTCTGCACCTTGCACCCTTCTTAGAGGGACAAGCGGCTCCTAGCCGCACGAAACAGAGCAATAACAGGTCTGTGATGCCCTTAGATGTCCGGGGCCGCACGCGCGCTACACTGAAGGAAGCAGCGTGTTTTTATCCCTGTCTGTAAAGACTGGGTAACCCGTGGAACCTCCTTCGTGATTGGGATAGGGGCTTGCAATTGTTCCCCTTGAACGAGGAATTCCCAGTAAGCGCGAGTCATAAGCTCGCGTTGATTACGTCCCTGCCCTTTGTACACACCGCCCGTCGCTACTACCGATTGAATGATTTAGTGAGGTCTTCGGACCGATACCCGGAGCGGCCTTTCGGTTGCGCCGGTGTGTTGGAAAGATGACCAAACTTGATCATTTAGAGGAAGTAAAAGTCGTAACAAGGTTTCCGTAGGTGAACCTGCGGAAGGATCATTACCGGATCTTTTGCATCTTATTTGTTCTTCCTCTTGTACGGGGATGGACGACTGGATGTTCAAATTATCTGGCGCCGACCCGACCAAGCTTGGATGCCGTCGGGACGGCAACAAACCCAACCAAACTGTGGTTCGGATGTGCCTTTTTCTTTGGGTGGGCCTCCGTTCCTTTCAATGATGCGCCCAGCGGGAGCCCTCTGCTGCCTCGATTGTGAGGAGATTCAAGTGCACCGGGACAA
>JAZHYW010013325.1:22500-40623 GCA_037355805.1 Ixodes ricinus
GCTATGACGGCGTTTTCATCTATCTACCAGTCTCCTACACTCGTTCTTTTTTTTTCTTTTTTCTTTGTTTTCGCCTTTCTTTCGAGTCGTCCCTGCGGAGTGGTGGTTCTCACCTGTTACTTTAAGATTCTGGAGCGCAAGTTTATATAAAAAGTCGTTGCAGCCGCGAGTGAGTCGCCGTTGCTTGCACGCGATGTATTTTCGACGCATTTTGTCCGTCTTATTGCCCGTGTGCGTCGCCGTACGTGGTTTCTGAAAGTGTGCGCGTCTCCCTCGTGCATCCTAAACCATGCGTGCTCATCGCATGTTTAGCGTGCCTCATCGCCATCTACTTTCGACGTCTTTTTTTTTTTTTGCTTCTCTGCGCACGTCCTCCGTGGTTTCCGATGGTGAGCGCATGGTTTCGCTTTGCCGTGCCCGCTGTGCCTCTGTGGTGTTGTGGCGTGGTTCCGGTGCAAGTGCCTGTGGGTGACCGCGTGCGTGCGTGATTCCCTGCTTTCGGCCTACTCGGCGTGTAGGTCATTTCTATCGTGTGCCCTGCTGCTCAGTTCTAAGTGCTCCGTGCTGTGCTTGTGAAAGGCCTCTGGTGTGCGTGCCGTGTGCTTCGTAGCGCCCAATTAGGTTCTACTTGTGTCTCTTATTAATTCATTAATGTGTTTGTGCGTCTGTGCTCTTCGGGCAGTTTCTGTTCTTGTGCCGCCCGTCCAGTGAAAGGTGGTTTGAGTTAAGGTGCGTCTTTCCGTGCCACTCTGCGTGAGTCGTGGTTTCTGTTATCGTGTCCTGGGTGGTGGTTCTCACCTGTTGCTAAGATTCTGGAGCGCAAGTTTATATAAGAAGTCGATTGCAGCCGCATGGTGAGTCGCCGTTGCTTGCACGCGATGTATTTTCGACGCATTTTGTCCGTCTTATTGCCCGTGTGCGTCGCCGTACGTGGTTTCTGAAAGTGTGCGCGTCTCCCTCGTGCATCCTAAACCATGCGTGCTCATCGCATGTTTAGCGTGCCTCATCGCCATCTACTTTCGACGTCTTTTTTTTTTGCTTCTCTGCGCACGTCCTCCGTGGTTTCCGATGGTGAGCGCATGGTTTCGCTTTGCCGTGCCCGCTGTGCCTCTGTGGTGTTGTGGCGTGGTTCCGGTGCAAGTGCCTGTGGGTGACCGCGTGCGTGCGTGATTCCCTGCTTTCGGCCTACTCGGCGTGTAGGTCATTTCTATCGTGTGCCCTGCTGCTCAGTTCTAAGTGCTCCGTGCTGTGCTTGTGAAAGGCCTCTGGTGTGCGTGCCGTGTGCTTCGTAGCGCCCAATTAGGTTCTACTTGTGTCTCTTATTAATTCATTAATGTGTTTGTGCGTCTGTGCTCTTCGGGCAGTTTCTGTTCTTGTGCCGCCCGTCCAGTGAAAGGTGGTTTGAGTTAAGGTGCGTCTTTCCGTGCCGCTCTACGTGGTCGTGGTTTCTGTTATCGTGTCCTCGTACGCAGTGCTGTGTTCGTGAAAGGTCTTTCATTGTGATGTGTTGTGCTGTGCGTGTGTCAAAGCCTCTGGATAAAAAGAAGAAAAAAAAAAAAAAGTACATTACTTTTGTTTTTTTCTTTTCCTTTTTTTGTAATTTAACATGTGGTAAGTATCAAGATGGCAAATAATAAACAAGCGCATATAACCTTTGTAGCATATGGACAGGCAATTCTATTTTAATTACACAAAAATAGCGCGAAGTACAGGCAAATATTCTTGTATTACTAATATAAATAGCTTGGGCATAAACCTGTATGAGTTGGAATCTTAGCGAAATACTGCCACGGGATGCTAATGTTATATTCGGTTTTACGTGCATTTGTTTTAGGCAACTCTGTGCTTTATCAGTCATGCGCTCCAACATTTTATTAGGTTGCCGCATATCATCGCGAGATTGCTATATATGCAGAGTGCACAACTTTGCAATTTGGGCATCAACATTTGCTAGTGTTGCGAACATTGCATTTCACCAGGAAGCTGAACTGTTTAACATGGATTGCACGTGACGTCATAACATTATGTGCCGGCGTTCGCTGTGATTTGTTCCTGCTGCGAAAATCAAATCTGGTGGTGCAGAATTCACGCTGCAGAACGTACGTGCTCAGCAGCAAGGCCGCCCCTATAGCAGCTAATGTAAGGTAAGTGCACGCCATGTATTTGAGATACACAAATTATTCTTGCTTGGTGCAGGGTCATGAGGAACGGCGCGAGTATCTGGCGCCACGAAATCGCGTTTTGTGGCAAGAGTATTTTGGAAAACAAAGTAGTTTTGGGGTTTACGCTATCCTGTGTGTATCGTAGATGCGGGGCCGAGGAAACTTAACAACACTTGTTTTTAAGACCACCCCCTCCCCCTTTCTTTCCGTTGGTCCACCAGACTTTTTTTTTGTACCTTCCTCCGTTTGGGGCTGTTAATTCTACAATTATATTTGTGTCATTTTGTCAATAATCCTCCGTTTCTCTTTTTTTTTTTTTATTTTGCATCCAAAAACTATAAGGTTTATACAAGGTATAGAGGGGGTCGAAGCTTGGGAAAGAACTTGAGAACGACACTCCTGTGAGATTTAGGGCGGCTGCCAACGTTAGGCTGTCCCTCTGAGGCCACAATGATCGGTCTTTTCTGGCAATCGAGTAGATCACTGTATCACGTGACTTGCGCTGCGAAGTCGTGATGTCATGTGACGTCACGGTGTCATGAACACTAACGAATCTAGTGACATTCTCAATTTGAATCAACTTGACGCAGTGAGTCACGTGGATCACGTCACGTGATGTCACGGGGCACGTGACGGTGACATTGCTTGACAGCATGTCTTGACACGGTGACGTCAAATAGATTGCCTTTCGCAACGTGGGTGTACGTACACCAGGGTTGGGCAGAAATACTCAAAAATGTATTTGGAAATACAAATACTGGGATACATTGAAATAGTAGCTAAAATACTGATACTGAAATATATCTGTAAAAATGTATCGCGATACGTATCGGAAATACATTTTAAATAGAGCCGAAAAGTATTTGGAAATACAAATACAGGAATACATTTTAAGGAGGGCAGAAATACAAATACAGAAATACTGATACTGCGATACATTTTTCAAATTTGTTTGAGACGCCAATTGAGATGAAGCTTGAAGTTTGAAGTTGAAGTTTTTGATCCCGAAATTACTTTTTCTTACGCTTGGCACTTTGCCTTGAAGGTAGTGGTTTCGGACGACAAAAAGTCTTCAATGGACTCAAAAAAACAACAACAAAAAAACGTTCCATTAATGATTGACCATGGTCCCTTCGCTGACATTCTGTCTGTCTGACGAGGGATGCGAAAACACTTCGACCTCTAAATCATTTATATGTCACCATAAATGCCATCAAAACGTCACCACGCCCCTGTCCAATAAGGACGCCCCTGTCAAAATTGATCACATGACGTCACGGTGGAATGAACTGGTATTTCTTTATGTGTAGGTGTGGCCTTGAACATAAAACTCTACCACGCAGCTGTATGAAAGGACAATACGTATTTTCGTTGTAGGTTACCTCGTTGAAGATCGTGCAGGCAGTGTCATTTGGAATTTTTGAGAATAGTGGACCACCTGAAGCATCCTGGAACACGTCTTATCTTCTGTTACGGTCGAAAAAAACGATACGGTGGCAGCCCTGTTGTGAAGGTTCTTCTTGCCGACCCTCTGCCACCGACGCATAAGTTGCAGTCCTCAAGTTTTGCCTAGAATCATCTAAACAGAGAGATCGTGGATTGCGACCTGATATTGCCGGCACAGGTCCGAGCTCTCCGAGAAACAGCGCGCTCGAGACGAGTCGCAGTTGTACGAAGTCTGGGTTGGCACAGCGAGGCCATGTCTGGCCTCCTTCCTGGGTTTCGGATCACCAAAGCAGCGGGTCACGTTCACGTCGACTGATGACGTACCCTTGAGCCGTGCAATATTACGGGCGCAGCCGCAGATGCATTCAATTATGTGTTGAACTTCACTGCGTGAGTCATGCTACTATTTCAAGTCAACCACCACCAGGCTCGTGCTGCAACGGCCTGTGACTCAGCTTTGCCGGCTGGGTGTACTGTGTACGCTAAGGCAAGAGAGACGGTTAGCAGTGGGCATTGGATGCCAGCAAAAAATAACTCAAGAAATCCCTACCTAAGGACCTGCGACAGAAGATGCTCTGACTCCACCCCTGGCACGCCACCTGGTTCGAATCCCCGACAACGCAACACTTCTCAGAAGAGAGAAGAGGACGCATAGAAAAATAGTTTGGAGAATCGGAAGGAACCTTGGTCAGCATAGTAACAATGCCCAAGCATCTCCTTAAACCTAATGTCCTCAGAAGCAAAAAAAAAAAATGCGTTTGGACTTGTATTTTTTTTTCGGAGAGGGGGGGGTGAGTATTCCTCAAGAAATGTAACGAAATACATTTCATCCTGATTGTATCGCGATACAAAGAAACATTCCAAATGTATTTCGATACAGGAATACAAATACTGGCGAAAAAAATGTATCGCGATACAGAAATACAGATACGAAATGTATTTCTGAAATACTATCGCGATACATTTGTATCGCGATACTGCCCAACCCTGACGTACACTTTATTTTTGTATGTCCCTTTTATTCCGACATGACGGTATGCCGACAGTTCAAACAGTTTTTTTCTGGAACTTCTCGATGCGGGTACAATCTTTCTCTACCGAGTGTCACGTCAGCCTCGAGTCGCGATTGTCTAGAGTCCCAGCGGTTGATATATAATCGGTTGTACAAGATCGTTCCCGAGTCGGTTACCAAGACGCAGTCCAACAGCGTGGGTGACAGCTCAGTTCCGCTCCCAGTGTGAAGAGGTATTGACGTGGTTCTGCTGACGCTCGTGTAGTTCAAATGCCTCGTCCTAGACGTAAACTAACTCCTGCATACCCGAAACACACAAAAAAAAAACACCGTGGCGATTTGTTTTTATGTTGCCCCGCTTTGCAGTAGCAATGCGAGCCGTCTGCTTTTAGGAATGATGGTGGCTGCGTTGATATCGTAGGGATCGTGTGCGCGTAGCTGCTCGATCAAGGCGGTTATGCCGTCATCGGAAGAGGTGGGCATTCGGGCCCACTTAAATTGACATTTCGTAGCGTCAACCATCATCGCATGGACACAATCTCCAAACTACGCCACTGCCCCCAACACCCCCCCCCCCAAAAAAAAAGAAGAAAAAAAAAAGAAAAAGAAAGAAAATGTTGGCGAAAGGTTTACTGAAGGTAAAATCAATGCTAGGCCTAGTCTGCTGTGACTTTCTTCATCACAGCGCCTCAGTACTGCGTGCAGGCCTAAATAATCTCTGAGTGAGGATACTTCCCGTTGCGGCGTTGTTCTTACTGACCTGATGCCTTCACGACATGCCATCGTAGCTTCACGGATGTTTCTTTTTTGTAATAGTTTTATTCAGTCTAAAATATGTTTTCTTGCGTTTTCCTATTGGCAGCGCGATCATTCTATTGGGAGGAGATCGAACGGTGGCGCTGGCTAGCGGCCGCCGTCGGAACTATTGTGCGGGAATAACAATCCCGCCGCTAGTATTCGTTCAGCCACGGAAGACGAGGACTTGAGGCTCGTGAAAGGTATGTGGATAATATTCATCTGCTCGAAAAGCATCTGCGTATGGGTAGCATAGTCCCTGCTTGTCTCACCTTGCTTTAAATGTCGCCGCATTCTCGTTGGAAGCAAAAACCAACCCACGTGTAGGCGCTCGCGATCGGCCGCGTCGCTCCGGCTGCGCGCGCCAGGTCGTGCGTGACTGACGCGGTGTGGCGATGTTTGTGCGCTTCCTAGGTTGGACAAACCGTATTCACGAAACACACGCATTGCTTTTCAGTGTCCCTGTCCCTTGCAACGATCATCAGCCACATCGGCGAGAGCAAGAGGTGTCTCGTTGAAGGCGAGGACGGGCTGAAATGTGATCATGTAATCGAGCGCAGCATCGCCCCGGAGAAATTTTCACCAAAACATCAACCAAAATAGTCATTACATTACGTTTTTCTTGAAATGCCAAAATACAGAACACACTGGTGAAAATTATAATGTAGAATGTGGCTAATTAGACTGCATATTGGAATTAAACGTTACAAGTTTTTTTTTTTCAATTTAATTTATCGGTTATTCAAAGGTGCACGGTTCAGGATGAAACATCAATGAGTTCTGCACGACGAGGACTTAGTCATACACACATTTGCATTGCTCAATCGAAATTATAGGAATCGCAAAATGATTACCGCAATTGCGTAAATATCACAATATCGAACTGATACTGCTACCTAATATGTTCCAGTGTAAAAGCTAGCCTGGATTAAAATAGTGACCAAATGATAGCAGTACCTCTCGGTGGCTTCCGAAGCCTCACGACCCGGTCGTGTGATCCCTTCGGAAGATTCTCCGACGGAACGGCGTTGCTTATCAAGAACCTCCTCTTGTGCATTGTTATGAAATAGGTTGGGGATATTTTGCCGGCTGCCGGCACAACCACTCGGGGAAAAAAAAAAAAAAAGATTGCCGGGAGTTTCGGAGGACAATGATTATTCTTATAAAGAAATAAATAAAAATCGCCAAATGTTTCATGAAAAAAAAAAAAGTTGCCTACTCTGATTTGAACTTGGGACCCACGGCACGTGAAACGGGCACCTTTCCACTGAGCTACTCACACAACTAGGGGTGCCCGTTTTGACTATTCCTTTTACACGAAACCCAATAAAAACAACTAGCGGCAATTTTTTTTTGCTCGGTTTGCTGTGCCGGTTGCCGGCAGAATATTTACTGCCTCTAAAATACAATGTACCGTTTGAACTGATGCCGATGCAAGCGTGATTTACGCGCGTACATGCCTCGTCCATTAGCGTAGTTTGCTTGGAAGGCATCGCTTGAAAAGTGACGACCACACACCACGTCGTGCACAGTCAACTTCTTCCCTACTCTTACTTATCCACTGCGATTTGAGTTTTTTTTTTCGGCAGGAAAGCGATGAAAACTGATTCCAAGCTCTAAAGCATGCGCTGAGCACTGCGGTACGCAACAAGGGCGTACTATATTCTAACAAACCTGCAGGGAACGCGGCAACAACACGGCAGCCAGCGGCAGCACACTGGAACGCCGGAGTTGTTTTCCACGCAGGCGGTATTTGTTTTGGTGAACGCAGCGCCCCCTATAGTTCGATCTTGCGCTGTCACGTGCCCAATGACGCACGCACTAGGCCACACGTTTAGTCAGCAAGATGGCTGTGACGTGACGAGCTGTTTGCCCGACGCCAAGGCGTGTAGCCGCCGCGGCGTCGGGGAAGTCTGCTGGTCTCGCACCCTGACGCCCGGGTTCGATTCCTAGCCAGAACGAAATGTACCAAGTTTTCTTTTCAGTCATTGATTTACTTTGTTGACAGGAACCTCCCTAAGAAAATTGACGCCAATCCTAGCATTTTTTACGTGTCTTTACTTTTGCGCCGTCGGCCATTTTCAGTACCATCGCTTGGTCACGCCGCCGACGAAGCCAGATTTTCGCGTAATTAGGTACAGAGCGCGGCACTGTTAGCGCAAACAAGTGATCGCCGGTTTTTCCAATTTTTCTCTTTGAAACCAAGGGATGTCATCCAAGTTAGTATTGCTACGGAAAGAATTAATTTAGTTCTATAATGTAAGCGAAAACATGTCGCGCTCGCTAATACTATTTAGAAGTAAAATGTGAAAATGCGCCGATGTCGTGTTTGCGCAAACAGTGTCGCGATGTGTACATAATGCTTTCGCATTAAAATATTAAGAATGCCTCAATGATAGCCTTGTGTAATAATCTGTACTTCTTGGACTTTTTTTATCGAGGGACGCTTGTGTATTGGTATTTTTTATTTGCGTCCTTGTCTCGAGTATTCGGTAAAAGATAACCCCCCTCTTCGCTCGCTAATGACATTTTCCGAGTCATTTACATCCTTCCCGTGAGACAAATTGACCGAAATACTATACTTGATAACATCGCCTTTATACCTGATGCTTAGAACGAACTTTTGTAAGTAAAGGAATACTACGAGAGGAACGCAAGATTCCCCTTGGCACCAAGATCACGGTCCCTGGTGGACACATGGTGCAAGAATAGTTATGACCGATCAGCTCATGATTTATTAACAAGTTTTAAATAACTCTGACTGGCTCATCTTGTGGAATTCTCGTAACCAGACCGTGTTCCGAGATATGAATGTACAAATCTTCATCAAACTTGTTCGGCGTGAGGCAGGGCGCTGCGTATGGTGTTCCGTATGTCAACGGAGCGGGGTGGTAACAGTTCTTTTCTCCGGTCCCTGAAACGGTCTTTTTTCTTTAGCCAGCCGAGAGCGAGGGGACTGTCGTGAAATTCACCCCGTTGTCATACGGAATGTTATATTGCCGCGTGTATGGCTGAGGGGGAGCGCACGTGGCTCTCACAGAGGCCTTCGGGGTTCGATGCCTGGCACCGGACGTTACTTCTATAAATTTATTCTTCTCCATTCTTCTAGAAGATTCGTGTCTTTTGTTACCCCGATTGTTCGACGCTCGAACATTCTAGGCCAAGCGTTCGAGATACGAAAAGATAAATAAGGAGGCCGATATGGCCTTGCCGCGTCAGCCTCACCCTAGACAGCTGTCACGCTGACACCCCGACATTCGCGTCTGCTTTTTCGGCGCACATTCTCCATATTGTTTTTAGCACAAGTTCGCCGATTAAATATTTATTTTCAGTTTTACGTTTGTCGATTCTTTTTCTTCCGCGCCAATATGAAACAACCCGCGTCGTAACAGAGAGGAATGGTGTGTCTGCTTTCTCGGTTGTCAACGCGCAAGTAACCGGATTGAGTGGAAAATATTGAAACGGCTATGTTGGAACACGTAGTGGCTACGAGGACTCTAAAAATTGGCGCAGACATGGAAGATGGAATGTTTGAATCTTCCAATATGAATATATTCCCCTATTACATTATTAAAAATGTAGTTATCATTTTCAGTTATTTAGGATATCAAAATTATGATTATTATTGAATTACGTGTCTTCCTCGTACCTAAACTTCGGCACAAATAAGTTTGGCGCATCTATGATAGTGTTTTTTGTCCCCTTTGCAAAGTTTATATTGTGCATAGCGCAAACACATTATCGCAAGCGACACTTTTCATCTTCACCGCACTGCGCCCCGCGAAGCGCCATCTGAAAAAAATTGTTCTGCTGTTAGCACTTATGAAAACCCGAGGCCTAGAGAAAAACACAACACCAGAAAGAACATACAACGCAGAAACGAGTAGCCTAGTGGGGCAGCTTGCCGCCGCCCTTTGTGCGCTTTCTGTTTGTCTGTCTCTTCGAAAAGCAGGGTTGGCGGAAAAACGTTGGCAAAATCAAAGTTGCGTGTCTCGTCGAAGATGCCGAATAAAGGCGTACGGCGACCTATCCCGAATTCATTTTATTGCGTGGGAAAGCACGGGCCTGCCTTCCCGTGCACTCGCATCTCTGGGACGGATACTGCTTGCTCAGCCCATGCACGATCCATTGCATTTTTTCTCCCTGAAGAATGAAAGCTCGACAGTTCGAGCAAGTTTTCGTGGCAGTTCGTCCGTGAGACGTTCTCGGGCACTGCAGGGAGATCTTAAGGTTGTTTCGGATGAAGCGCCGAGCACGCGCATACAGCGACGTCAGACAGACAGAATTTGTATAGACACTGGCACCCAGAGGCAGCACTGGTTGAAGATGCCACAGCCATGCAGAGCTAGGACGCATCCACTGCGCTGCGGGCAAAGCGAACTGGAATGAGAGGCGTGTTGGCACGCCACTTACTCCTGACCTCGTCATACTCTCCAAACCCGATATCTTTTGGTTATTGCTATGTAGTGCGATAGAGCTGGGTTTCGCTGGCAAGGATGGAAGAATGGAGGATCAAGGGATTACATTCTCAAGAAAAAGGAGGTTAAAAGATTGATTGCGAATGTCTTGTGAAGCGTGACAATACACGAAATTGGCAAGTGGCACAAGGTACCGCCCGATACAAAGGGTATAGCAAATATCATTCATTTATACAGATGTATTATGATAGAAGACACGCTTGCTAGAAATGCTCTGGTTGTCTACAATAATGCTACGCGAGAAAAAGGAGCCGACTGAAGAGGACATCGCTGAACAAAAGTGGAGGCCCACTGAAGCTCCACGAGTTCGTCGTATCAACCAGACGCCGGAACAGAGAGAACAGCGTTTGACTGGGGACAGAGAAGCAAGGTGAGCTCGCTCTGCTACTACCAAGGTCTGAGTGAGGGAACGACGTTCGTCTCATTTGAATCGGCCGATTAAGGCCTTCTTAAAAGAAACGTCGAAGTGCTATTGCGTTTCGACGTCGTCTGCAGCGAAGTACAGCTGAAACAGTCAGATTTTATTTTTTAATGATATGGCAGCTATTCTTTGTCTTGTGTTGCTTCAAAAAGCAAAGCAGCGCTGTAACTACTTTTTGTTAAACGTGCTTTCTAGTTATAATTTTTTTAATATATTTCTTTTTTGTGAAGTACATATAACGTTTTCAGGTGGTTTGCTTTCGTGTGTATATCTATTTTTTTTAGTTTCGTCTGCACTGTGTTTACTGCCGTAAACTGCGGGGCGTAGAGGCCTCAGTGATGCAGATTATTTTTTTTTAGTATTTACCTTTCTATTGGTATTGGCCTGAGAAAATCCGTATACTTGAAACTTCGAAATTCAATCGTCGTCTAAATTTTCAAACACATCAAAAAGGTATTTTCGGGGAGGGAGGACAAACATGCTATATATCAATCTCTATAACCTTCCCTTTAATATCGCTATGTACTACGAAGAGCATCAGCATGTGATAACGGGAGTAGGGGATGTAGGATTATTAGCCGGCGCCCGTACGAAGGTTACAAGTGGCGAAAAGTTACTACATTGGGCTGCAAACCGAGAGGTCCCTAGACATACCTGGTGGAGGATGAGCATACATTTTTTTTCGGCTTTACAGGTTATTTCTTTTTTAAACCCGCGGAAGCTACACAAATGCGGCCTGTGCAGGTGAGCTATATGGCCGGGGTATATAATGCAGATAAGTAATCGTCACGATACATTGGCTAATTAACAAAAATTAATGATTAAGTTTTATTTGCTGAATACAAACTTATGGCTCCAAATAAAATCTTGCTGAGCGTTATTGAAGATCACTAAATCAGTCAAATCTAGAAAGTCGTGGGGCGCGTGGAAGCGCCGGCGATGGATCTAAAGTTACCACTCGTGCAACAGGCCCATGGCTGTGGGTGCAAAAAGCACCTCGCGTTTTTTTATCTCTTATCATTCACCTTCTCGAGACGCAAGCTTCCTGCTTGTTGCATGATGGGTACTTTTAGCGTACTACCGTACTTCCCACGCACTCCAAAAAGTTAGACATATACTAGTTTAGTGGTTTTTTAGATGAAAAGCAAGTCTATAATTGGGACCATATAGTTACTTTCGCGAATTAAAACGTTACTTATCAACTCTTAAAACATTATACAAACTATAGTGATGGTTATTATTATATATTAGGTCCCACTGGATGTATAACTCACCTGCACGTACCTCATTACTGTAGCCTTCACGTTTTTGTTTCTGATATGTAAAGAATAAAACAAAGTTTTACTTAATTACCTATAAGTTCTTATTCACATTGCTTGTTTCTGTGACCGTGGTATTTATAACCGGTTGTTCTGGCATTCCTCGCTTTGGGGTTTCTATTACAAAACAAAATTGAATTCACTAGCGACGTTTTATGACGATGTGTGCCTGGGAGAAGTGTAGGGTCGAACTAGAAATGTCATTAACTCCAATACCTTCCCCATGTCGTCCTATAAGTTTCCTATAAACAAATTAGCAGCGGACATCCTACAGACGTCCTAGACCCCTAGGTCTACTGACTTTGTGTTGTCTGCAAGGGAAATGCTATGAAAAGAGAGCTTCGGATGACCCTAGTTCTATGTAAGCTCTATTCTGAGATAAAGTCAAGTTCTAAGTAGAATATGGGTCGGATTCTAGTACAATGGTACATAGGAAGTCCTTGGCCAATTTTCTATAAAGGGGCCTCCTAAAAGGAGCCTAGAACGAATAAAGAGAAGAACGACCACAGCCGAAATGTAATAGGAGTCAGGTACAAAGAGAAATAGAATGTCCTTGGATATTTTTCTATGGAACGGACGGACGGACGGAGGGACGGACGGACGAATTCGTGTGAGCAGGCGGTTCGGTCACAAAGCATGCCATGATATACAAACATTTCTCACCGTAATCGTCGCCCGTGTGTGCCCGCCAGCAGAGCCGTATATTGGGAGAGTTTGGCCAGTGGGTGTGGCGACAAAGGCGCCGGAGAGGAGAAAAGTAAACGAAAGGGAGGAGAGCGCCGAAGGAGCGAGAGAGAAAGAAGGGAGCAGAGAGGAGACGACCGCCATTTTTTCGCAACGCTGTCGGAGACAGGTCGGAGAAGAGCACTGCTGAGGCTACGCGTCGTCTGCTACGGGCCGACTTGTTTTCCGCCTGAATAAAAGTTTGTGGCCATAGGTCGAGAAAACTTCATTTATTAGCTTTTTGACCCACCGAGGAATAATAGTATATCATTTTCTTGCCAGAGCCAGCGATATAAAAGGAAATAATCGAGATTTATATGCCGATCCAATGCATTCTGCCGGGAGAATGAACGAAGATGGCGGCCCTCCCCACTCATCTGGGAGCAGCCGGGAGTTCACGCGCATGCGCACATGCCTCTCGCTCTGCGCCGCGTGCTAATTGGCTTGCTCGGGAGGAGAGCGTTACGGCGGCGAGATCATAGACTGACCAAACTCTCCCATATACGGCTCTGCCCGCCAGGTTCTGCCCTGAAATGGGCGAATCTTATCGTGCATCTTAGCGAACGCCGCACCCAACAACAGCGCCAAAAGTCAAACTGGGCTTGCATCAATCATGTGTGGTGTGCAACATTTCCTACACCCACGCTAAGGGTGCGAGATATGGCGGCGTGTATTTATGACCCCTCGACGTTCAAACGCGCGACAGTGCCATTTATGTTTTCCTCTGCGTTTAATAACAAGGACGTCTTTTGATTTATGGTGGCCTTCGCTCCCAGTACATTTCGGCGGTTGACGAAGATTCAGCTGCTGAAGTTTTCCTTTAGTTTTGTCCGAGACGTAGGGGAGTTATCTTCAGCCACCGCGCTAAATATGCGTACGCCAGGCCGGATTAACCACGCCTGGTTTCTGCCGTAATTTTGTTTTTTCCGACAAAGGCGAGGGTGGTTTTTTCCTGCGTCAATTTTATTACATTAGCAGACGACAGCTCCTGACCCTCGCTCCGCGTACCTGCCGGTTCCATGTATAAAAAGGTCGCATTAGCAAAGGCGAATACGGTGATGGCTTTAGGTCCCAAGGGTGAAACAGTTTAGTGTTAATGCGATGTTTGTCTAAAAGGTGATTGCCTCGAGCGACAGGAATTGGGGCTTTAAAATTAGGAGCGGGGGTTTCTTTTGATAGGAGACGTAGCCGCGGGATGTTTGGCTTAATATGTTTAGGCCGGGTAGAGGAAGGAAACAGGATAACACACCGTGCAGGATTTTTCTTTTTTTTAATCCAACGGTGCACAAATATCTGGGAGTTTTGTTAACGTGCAATATCCGGGAAAAAGATTACTAAGTTATTTTAAATTAGAAATAAAGTAAAAAGAAAGACAGGCAGAAAGTAAATACGTGTAGATAAGTCAAGCCTTGCCAAAGGTCAAAAGTATACAAGTTTTAACTTGAATCAAATAAACAAAAGTATACTTTGCAAAGTATACCTAAGAAGCATTTCAAATTTACTCTTAGAATAAAGAGAAAAAAAAAGAACTTCTAGTGTGTGAACTTTGAAGGCTTTACTCGATGGTCAGTATCAGCAAAATTTAAATATAAAACAAAAAAAGATACATTAAAAGTATATTTAAAAAAACTAACTTCCGGCACTAAAAGTATATTGCCGTATACTTCAAATGTAATTACAGTGCACTTTTTTGTTTACAGAATATTTTTTAAGTTGTAATTTATCCTTTCCGTCGAAGGAAATAGGAATGTCAAGGAGCCAAAATTCAATTAAAGTAAGTTTTCGTTATTTAAAATGTTCTCGTAAATAAGCACTTATAATAATGTTTCTTTTTTATTAACAACAAAGTTATTCTTTCGGTCATGATTACACTGGCTTTGTTGGAGTTGATAAGGTATCCGGGCATTATTGCAGTGAATTTCTGCCTATATTAAGCGACTTGCCATGTCAACGGGTCCGCGTCGGGTTCTCCTTAGAAAATGCGCAAATATGTAGTGGCGAAATATTTTGGTGTTTATTGTTTCCGATTGTCTTTAATACTAGATTTCTAATGTAAGTCGCTGAGGTACTTTTTCGAAAGATCAAACAGGTTGGCCTTACTTAAAACGTTTCGCCGAACAATAGCTTTTAGAAAAGAAAAAAAGTTGAGTACTGTTTGCAAAAAGTTATTGTTGCTAGCGTACTTTCTGGACTCTACACAGTCCGCGCAGGTTTATACAGGTTTAAACGATTAAATTTTACGCGTTACCAACATCTAGAGGCGCAGAGTCTACGAGGTTTTCTTTCTTCCAAAATCGCTCATGATGACAATGACGAAGCATGACGGATCTTGGGAATCGCAGTGTATCATCATCATCATCATTTATTTTCCTTGAGGGCCGTGGGGCATTATACAAGGGGGTGGTAATAGAACAAAAAAAAGAAGATAGAACAGTAAACACAATTATAACACTGTAAGCTAGCTAGGTAGGTTAGATAAAGAAAGGGTAATGGCTTCAACAAATTTAGTAGTATCATTAATAGAAACGATGCTGTGAGGTAATGAATTCCAATCCTCGATGGCCAATGGTGTGGAAGTCTGGTGAGAAGCAGTAGATGAACGAATAGACCTTTTGCTAAATTACCCAAGCATCAAGGAGAATGATGGGAATCGATGGACACGCGCCACGCGCGCTCGCCTTCTCCGTATGAAAGATTCGAAGTAAAACACCAAAATAAAGCGTTGACAAGCGCGCGTGCAAATGCCATTTGTTTTAGACATTTGCTTCGGAAAAGCAACTACTGCTAACGCCAGCACGTGCAGCGCGTGTACTACGCTCGGAGCATGCTCCCTGGCGCTTGGGAATTTAGGTCCATCGATTCCCATCATTCTCCTTGATGCTTGGGTAATTTAGCAAAAGGTCTATTGGACGTAATTTAGATAGGTGATCTAGACGCGGGAAAATACGATGATGATAGGAGTGATTCTTCGAGGTGGTGTGATAAGAAATTCGATGGAGAGAGATGAAGGCGGCGAAGGGAAAGTGAATGAAGGTTAGCTGATTGGCGTATTCCTGATTTCCTGGTATATGGTGAGTAGTTGTTATAAATAAAACGAAGGGCTCTGTTTTAAACGGATTGTAGATTATTTGCGAGGTAGGACCGCCATGGGGACCGATATAGGTGAGGCGTATTCTAACTTCGATCTCATAAGAGTAGTATACGCTAGTCATCTTACGGAGGGTGTAGCAAGTTTGAGGTGACGGCGCAAATATCTGAGGGAACGGTTAGAATCAGAAATAACAGAATTTATGTGAGTAGTCCATGATAGATCAAAGGTAAGATGAACACCCAGGAATTTATAAGACGAGCATGCTAAAACTTGAGTGTTAGTGAGGTAAAACGAAAATGGTGTGGCACGCGAACTGCGGGAAAATTATAGGGATCTACATTTATTAAAGTTTAACGTCATCTGTCATTTTTCACACAAATGAATTAAGGACTCAAGGTTTTCCTGGAGAGCATGGTGATCATTGTATGAAAGAATGGGTCGGTAAATGACACAATCGTCGGCGAACAGGCACACAGAAAAAGCTATCTTAAGGTGGAGATCATTAATATAGATTAGGAACAGAGGTGGGCCAACTACGGTTCCCTGGGGGACACCTGACGTTACGATAGAGGTGGGAGATTTAACGTTGTTAACGGAGGAATATTGCTTACGGTTAATTAGGAATTCAGTAATCCACTTAACAACAGAGGGGTGAATATTAATATCGTTAAACTTTGTTAAAGGACGTTGGTGTTAAACTTTGTCGAATGCTTTCGAGAAGTCAATGAAAATGGCGTCGGTCTGAATATTCAAATCGAAGCTTGAATAAATATCAGTACGGAAGGCGGTTAGCTGGGTTTCACACGAGTAAGATTTACGAAATCCGCGCTGATGTTCAAAAAGAAGGTAATGAGAGTCAAAAAAGTTTATTATATTTGAGTAAAGTATATGCTTTATGAGCTTAGATTGAACACTGGTGAGAGAGATGGGACGGTAATTTCTTACGAGTTGGTGATCACCAGTTTTGTGAACAGGTATTACGTTAGCTATTTTCCAGTCACGTGGAACTATGGAAAGCGTGAGTGATTGTCAGAATATGTCACAGAGGAAAACAGAGGAAATGTGTTTAGTGTTTATTAATTCCTTCAAATTAATTTGGCCGTCTCCAGAGCTCGAGGAGACCTTAACGTTTTCTATTGCTTTCAATACGCCTGCGTGGTAAATTATGATAGGATTCATCTGATGGTGAGATAATGGGCATGAGTCGGGAAAGGTTGGCAAGTCTTCTTTAGTAGAGATTGATGTGAAGAAATTGGTAAGGTAAAGAGCGCTATCTTCGTCTGAAAGTGGGATGCCGTTGTCGTTTATGAAATGCAAAGGAAGAGACAGAGCTGGGTTGACCACTTTCCAGAACTTTTGGGTTTACTTGTTAAAATGTTGGGGAGGTCGTGAGTATAAAACTTGGTTTTAGCATCAGCAATGGCGGTTTTGTATGTTCTAGCACACGCATGATATGCATCCCACGAGACTGAATTGTTGATAGATTTCGCTCGTTTATAAAGTCGCTTTTTCTTGTTAGCATGACTATGCACTGTTTTGTTATACCATGGGTGACAGTTATCAGATATGATGCGGGTCAGTGGGATGAAGCGCTCAACTAAATGGGTTAGCTTATCTTTATAAAGCGCCATGTCCATCACACCTTGACAAATGTCAGCTTTTTAGGTGAGAAAAGAAAGCTTGTTTCGTACATAAATGATCATGAAAAGAACCTTTCATGATCATTTATGTACGAAACAAGCTCTCTTTTGTGACCTAAGAAAGCCGACATTTGTCAAGGTGTGATGGACATGAGATTTGTTTTCGTATGGACTGTAGTCCCTGACACCTTAAGTAAAGCAGTGCAACCTTCCCCCCCCCCCCCTGAGCCCGCCCCAATTTTGTTTTAGTTTTTTGCCATGGGATTTAATATTGTGTCAGGAGACTACCCAGTAAATATTTTGCTACAGAGGCCCGTATATCTTTAATGAAGCCCCCAAAAACTCATCCGCAACCGATACATTAATACATATAATAAACCCCAAAATTAATTTTGGGCGTACAGGGCACTGACGGCTTCAACTTTTACGAGAGACTTGATGACGGTGCGATATAAGATATTACAACTAAAGGACGTATCAAAGTCTACTGAAGAAAAAAAAACACTAAGGTTTTGCAGTAAAACAAAAAAAAAAAGCCTGATTACATTTTGTTTGTGCAGTCAGTTACACGTACAGTAGCCTTTTTTGCTAAGTTGTACAAGTCGGCTGTCAAGCCGCTCGTGAAGCTCGGTACCGCCGATTCAGCGTCAGTACACCGTACGTCGAACTGAAGTTTTGGTGTGTATTCTATGTGACAAGGGGGCGAAAGAACATACCCTTTTTTTTAGTGTGATGGCCACAACCAGTTTTGTATGTGCGTCTTCACGCGGAGTCCGGCTCTTATAATTTTGAACTACCCGAAGTTTAACGAATCACTACCGGACCCTTGTAAATTCTTAGAACTGAATTTGTAATCCTTCATTTTTGGCAAACAGGGTCCCGTTGTTGACCCCCAACGTCCCCGGGTAACTCAAAACACGCTGTGCAACTCTTTTCGACCGTTCGACCTAGTTCGACCAACGGGCACTTTCGCCCAATGCTCTGTTCTGCGAATTGGCCTAGGGAGAATGGCCCTATTCGACGAATTGCCCTTCTT
>JAZHYW010013326.1:0-46127 GCA_037355805.1 Ixodes ricinus
CACATATCGAATTTGCAGGAGTTCCTAATTTTGTACTAATCTGCACCTTAATTTTTTCTTCGTAACCTGCCTACGCCGTTTAACAACTTCTGCATTGACCTAACCACTATTCATGATAAAAATAATAACAGCGCGCGCTTTTATTTTCTTAGATACTTAGCGTTGTGTTATTTATATTATATCATGATCTGTGCGTGCACCAAGGAACCGAACCCAGTCAAACATCCTATAGGGAGCTTTTTGTCCGGCTTATTTGGCACAAACTCCTATGTTGATGCTGAAATAATCTCATTCAATCTTATCCAATATTCGCAGCCCTCGCAAACGAGGACAGTGAACTGAGACCGTGTTGTTCTCCCACGCAAGTTCCCTCAACCCAAGCTTCCGACCATCACCATAGCGCCCTGCATGAAAGTTCGATGCAGCAGAACGAAAAAAATCAAGCTGTCGTGGCGAATCTATGGGCTGTATTCGGAAATCCTACACTGGGCATTTAATCTCCGTTTTCACGTTTGACATTTTCGCTCCCAGGCGGCTGACGTTTTTGATGCACACTGCGACAGACGCGAGCTCACTGTTTCGAAAAGTCGCGACTTTGCCGCTGGGTGGCGTTGCCTCCTGTGGATTTTTAAATAGAGCTTATGAGGATTTTTATTTACGGCGTGTGTGTTTTGGTGATTGTCACTTTAGAGCCTTTAAATAAAGCTGGCATTTCTCGTTGTTTACCGATAGCAACTAATGTGAGAAAGTGAGCGCGAAATTCGCGTCAAGAATTAAAAAAAACATTGCGTTTTAACGGCTTAGCTTAGTGCTGCGTCTTCCTATTCATCCAACGGTTATTCATCACGCGCTTTGATGCTTGCAACCATGGCAGTTTAAGTATTCCTTCTCTGTTTTTCGAGAAGGAAGTTCAAATTGCAACTCCCAAATCTGAGGCGCCAATAGTCACCTAGAATTCGCAGCCCTTTCTTGGACGCCGAGTTAGTCCTGAAGTATGAAGATGCTTTAATACAAGACGCCGCGGAGGCATTCCCTACGCTGCGGATGGACGACACATATGGAGATAGAGGCCAAGTATGTCGTGCGGTGCGAGCGGCGCGGCTGGAGCGAGAAGGCGTGTTGACACATGACTGTAAACTTGAAAATAACTTTCATTGTATTTGGCAGGTGTTTCACACCTAATACGCCTCATTAACACGCTATCTCTCTCTCTCTCTCTCTCTCTCTCTCTCTATATATATATATATATATATATATATATATATATATATATATATATATATATATATATATATATATGTATATGTGTGTGTGTGTGCCGGGTGCCCCAAATAGCGTCCGGCTCCTTTAAATCGACCGCGAAATTCGGTTTCTTTAACCTATCGCGCTACGATTTTCTGCACGTTGCCCACAGATGGTGCATTTTTTGTAAAATTATAAAGAGCAAACTTACCTAGGGGAAAAGTAAAGAAAGAAAAAGGCTTAACAAACCGGTGGCTTCGCTGCGTTTTAATTGGAGTTACGCCTCTTTCTTTCTTTACTTTATTTCTCAGGTAAGTTCGCTCTTCGCAAATTTTACAAAAATGCACCATCTGTGGGCAACGCTGCAGAAAATCGTAGCACGATAGGTTAATTAAGAAACCGAATTTTGCGGTCGATATAAAGAGCCTGGCCGCTATTCGGGACACCCGGTATATATAATATTTTTATACACCTACTGAGCGTTTCAGAGGTGCTGTTTCACATTTTGGCGGCTTCAAAAATGTGGTTGGTAAGTATTATACCTCTTTCAGAGAAGGTGAATCCGACTGAAAGCATCATTTTTGAAGTTTGCCGGGATAGACGGCACTGAAATAATAAACTGGACTCACACTGGACTGAGCGGATATTATATGCTTTTAAGAACTTAGGGGGGGGGGGAGGGGCTGTAGAGGTTACCAGAAAGAAGGGAAAGATTATGCAAAACAATTAGAAGTGGCTACCATCTTTCATAGTTTCGGTTTTGAACTGTATAAATCGCGAAGTCACCGATCGATATCACTATCAAGAAGAAGGCATGGCGGTCAAACCATAGAGTTATTATAATGTACGTTAGAGGTTCAAGTGGCGCTAGTGTGCTGACGCGAATTGAAGCAGACAGCAACCAGTCCCGAATTGACTTCCGGTAATGCATTTTTATGGGATAAAGTGAGTGCATTTTCTCCTTGCGCTCGATCAAAAGAGTAAATATCTCTAATAATTCGTACGTACTAAATAGCTTGGAACATTTCTCAGTCAGGCCTACGAAATAATTGGTCAGTTACGGCGTTTTTCTTTCAAATTCATCGCATTAATACCGGTGCTAAAACGGCTTTGTAGGTGTATTTATGTGCACTGTCGGACACTGTTAGCGCGAACACGACGTAGGCACTTTTCAGGATGAGGGATGACGTGCCAAACGAACGAAGAACATCTGGAAATTAAGGGAGACGGCAAGAACTACGCAGTAACGCTGGATGAGTAACTACCCGTGCATGTACTATCCAAATAAATTGAAGGCCACGTAATCTATCCTGATTTTAAATAAGTACCGCTTTATTCTTTCTGCTGTGAGCGAAGATGTTTGTTCTACGTTCAGAATATCACCCGCACGCTCAAAATCTTTGAAAACAGGTGCCCGATAAAAGCTGCCCCGCAGAGAAAACTATACGAAAAGACACCTTTCATAGCCCACGGCCTTTAATTTCTACGTTCTTAATGTTTTTATCCGTCCATGCACCACGGGGTCATTTTGATATAGTGACGGGACTGGCATATCATCAATATATAAGCGTCACCGAAATCCTGGCAAGCCTTGAACACACTCTTTATTCTTTTCGATTGTAATATTGCTTTGAATCGTCGCTTGTTTTTACACACCTGCTGCGGAACACACGTTTGGGACTGAAATGTAGCGAAGTTAAACATCGTTCACTGATGAAAAAGATGCGCTAACTAAAGCAATTACACTTTTACAGTGTTAATCAAGGTACATACTATTCGGTACGACCCAAATAACCAAAGTGTTCCGTGTTATTTTATTTCGAAGAGACAAAATGCACGCGCGTTTTCCCATAGGAATGCACAGGAGCACCGCAAAAGTAGTCTGGTCGCTGTCTGCTTCAATTTGCGTCACGGAAGTCGCATAGACACTAGCGCCAGTTGAACCTCTAGCGTACATAATAATAACTCTATGGGTCAAACGGACGGCCAGATCTGCGTCGTTTATCAGTAAAGGTAAGTTGTTGGTTGTTCTTTTTTAAAGGTTTTAAAGCAAGTATATAACTTCCGTTCCGTTCTTTGTAAGTCAGTTTTCTAATCGAAGCCATACTTGCTTCCACCTTAAGTCCAGACGCAGCCGATGCTAGAAGTGCGAGCATGTGGCCCTGAACAGTGCTTGCACTGCACGAGCATGCGTGCTTGGCCGGCATGCTGAAAGCCCGGAGCTTGCACTGGTTGCTTCTGTTACGCATACACTTAAAGTGAAAACGGTGTATAAAGTATTGACAACAAACATAGTTCTTTTTGAGGCGGGCGAGAATCGAAACTGGCAGTCGGATACAAGCCGTTTCAAAAATTATAGACTATGCCTTAGAAATCAGGTGCCTTCGTCCGCCATATTTCAGTCAGTGATTTCCTTTGACGTCAATAAGAACTCATTCACGTTTCAGTAAAGAAGCTGTGCTGGTGGTTATGTGTACTGTTGAAACATAAAATATTCGAAAGAGGGAAAACGGTGACGTTTCCTGAACTATATAGAGGCGATTTGGCGAGCGACAGACAAAGGGACGGCGATGAGCGACGAGATTTGCAGTCGCCCCTTGCTGTCACAGGTCACGGCTCTCGTTTCTATATTAGGGGCGAAGCTTCTTAGGGTCTAGCCTTGTCCGTCCGTCCGTCCGTCCGGCGTTCGTGCTCACATAAAAAGAAAAATGTTTGCGCAGTCTGACAGGATTCGAACCTGTGCGGGAGACCCCAATGGATTTCTAGTCCATCGCCTTAACCACTCGGCCACGACTGCGGGACGAGTAGGGGGCTCTGAGATGTGGTAGTAACTCAAGAGCTGGGGTTTCTGTCATGGATGAAACGTTGCATGTAGCCGCTCAACGTCTATACAGGAGAGGGCGCTGCGGTCAAATGCGTATATAATCGCGTTAAACTTTGCATGCATTGGCTCAACGTTTATAGACGAGAGGGCGCTGCGGTCAAATGCTCAAATGCGTATATAACCACGTTCCATACCACACATTCTCTTTCTGACATGGACCGTTGACTTAAGCGGTGGAGATGCGTTCTCACGGCTTCTAGCGGATCCAAGCTGATCCGCTAGAAGAACCACTGGCTCTGCATTTCACCGACCATAAAGCAGTAATAATGAAGTCGAAACGCAACCCGGAACTCAGCACTACCTATGAGCAATAAAAAAAATCAGCACCATCAGCACTACCTACGAACAATAAAATCGGTATCATCAGCACCACCAGAGCTTCGCCCCAATCAACATCATTCACCACGTGGAATGCAATCGCTGTCTTTTGTTTGTTTTTTCAGAAAACGTGGTTATACTTTGTTTCATACTTAGCGTGCAACGCTGTCGAAGCTACTGGCGCGAGCGCGTGGCTTCATCTATGGTTTTGTTTGGCGCGCGAACGCGTGCAAATGATCAACGAGATCAAGCCCCACGCTCGCGCCAGTAGCTTTGACAGCGTTGCACGCTAAGTATGAAACAGAGTATAGTTTTCACGCGTCGCCCGAAAGTTGCGCGCGCGCGCGGCACATGTCGTTGCTTTTTATTACAACGTGCGTTGCTTGCATGTGGTTTCGACGGACCAAGAGACTGCGGGTCCTGTCGCGTCGCTTGGAACAATCTATCAGGCGTGGTTCATACGTCGAGATACGAACTGCAAGTTACTCGGAAATTCTTGCTTCGTATGCCGCGTGCCGAGTCGCTCTTTGAATTGGTTGCCGCGCGAAATACGATGCACGAGTCTAATTGTTTTGCGGCCGCATCTCAGCGTAAACCTCCCCTATTACTTTTGGAGCCAGTCAAACCATCGCCTCCTCAAACACTGAGGTATTCACACGAGGGATGCTTTTCGGGGAGGGAAACCAAATGACATGGACGACCAAAAGCGTCGCTGTGGTCGGCATTTGTGATTGGCGAAATGCTCACTGATGATGTTTTTATTTGAAATAATTTGTCTTTCATCGACGCAAATGTCCATGGAGTAGCCGGCCATGCCTTCATGGCGGCCAACATCTCCAATTTTTATTTGTCATTTAATAAAGAAAGAAGAAGAATGTCAGGCGGTCAACTTTCACGGTGTTATTTTAAGAATGTAACGACTCCAAGCTTCTATCGTGCTTCTTATACACACCATCAAACTTAGTTCGCAGCTGATAATACGTAGCCAAAATTACAACCCCTGACGTCATGGCGAGGTAAACCCTGGTCATGAAATCACGAGTGGACACCATAACAGGGTGCCACCAAAACATTTCGGCGCGAAACGTCTGCCGAATTAAAAAAGAGCTGTCTTTCGATTGTTCCTTTATTTATCTATTGTGTTTGTGCACTAATGAAGTCAATCGATATCATTACAGTGACTAATATGTTGTAGTCATAGATATCCTCAGAAACGCCGGCCTATTATGATCCCTTTTCTTGCATCGCGATGCGTTGTTCGACGTTCTTATCGGCCAAAGGCTCAGTCTGATTGGCTGGAGAGTGATAATACGGAGCGCAAGTTCGTCTGCTTTTTTGCAGGGGTTGTGGTGACGTCAGAACGACACCGGGCTCTGATTGGTTCTGAGTGAAGGATAGTGGGCAGACCTCAAAGCAGCTTGCGTTGAGGTCTACCCACTATCCTTCCAGTCGGAGCCAATCAGAGCTCGGCGTCGCTCTGACGTCACCGCAACTCCAACGCAAGAAGCAGACGACTTGCTCTCCGCATACGATTCGCGGGACTCGCCACGCCCTGCGTTGATTGATTGATTGATTGGTTAACTGTTTATTGGCGCAACGCCCTGCGTTTCCTAAACGGTCAGTAACTATAAAAGGTTAGGGAAACAAATTAGATTATTTGTTGCGCACGTCTGCTCGATTCGCCTGGCGAAAAATAGCTGCTGGGACAAGCTTGACAGGAATTGTGTGTCGCGGGCTGAGATGATCGATGAGGCGTGGCGGAAAGACAATGCGCAGAATGAGTTTGACGGAAAAGGAGCGGAGACCGTTCCTCCTTCAGCGAAGGGTTCCTATGTCGCGTCCCACCAACGGACGGCGCTTTTAGGACCACCGTCCACGCTTTGCTAAATAAATATTGTCAACAACGCAAGTAACGCCGTGCTGGTGGAAATGATTCGGTCGCCTTAGTTACTTTCTGTCCTCGTGTCACCGTGAAAGTGACCTACGCGAGGATTTATAGTATATACGAGCAAAGAAAGAGGGAGACGTTGGCAACTATAAAGGCGTCGCACACCGAGAGCTTTTCGGGTCGATATATCAATACATTTGTTCTTGAGACTCTCTCGAGTTGTGGATGGCTCGATAATGTGACAAAGAGCTCTGGGCCGAATTCGTCTCGAAGTTTGAAGTTGCACCGTTGCAATATGGAAACACAAAACGCAGCCGTTTTCGCGGTGCTTCTCTGCAAACTATTGCATTTCGACGTTTCTTCTATGAACCATATTCCGCCGATTTAATCGAGACGAAAGTTGTTCTCTTACTTTGCTCTTGGTGAAAACCAGCCCACCTTGCTCCCCTGTCACTTGCCAAAAGCTGTTATCTTTGCGTGGCATTGCAAACACGACATTTTTCTTGTTGGGAATTGTGAAGACGACCAGAATACATCCGGCAAGCGTATGCTTTCTTTCAGATGGTGATTGAATGGATGGATGGTATCGACTGTACCCTTTGTATCGGGCGGTAGCTCGCGCCATCTAGCCCAGAAACAGTTACACCCCTCCACTTTAATTTTTGCTATAAATTACGTCTCTCCTTAAGTCACCTATCCCATCAATTTTGTGTAGTATCACGATTCTCTAGACATTCCCTACCAATCTTCCAATCCGCGTTTTTGCAATTACATTTTTTTTTTATTTCTCCGTTTTTTCATTCTCGCCAGGAATGCAGAGAGCTCTCGCCAAATACGTTGCCCCTTTAGGGAGGGCAGGACGAAGCCCCGTGCAATTAAGCAACATGTTCTAGCTTCTCGCTTTCACTACGGCAAACGACACATTTGTCTATCTCTTGAAATTTAGCCCTATTCGTCTTTGACCTCAACACTTGCGTTCTCGCCTGAAACAGTGAGAAGCTTCCCCGTCAATTATCAAACACACCCCTTCGTTTCCTTTGTCATGCTTTTCTTTCCTCGGGCTGACTTCTCTTGCATTCTTCTCTTCCCCATTTTTCTTTTGCTTCTTTTACTCTTTTTCCACTGAACTAGTCCGCTCAGTCCCATCGCCAGTGTGTAGGTGCTTAAATGCCAGCTTTCGGGTTCGGTTCGTCCAATTTGTGTTTAGATGCTTTCATAAATACTTGTTTGTATAACCTCCGTGCCACCGCGAATCATACAGTTCAGTTTACTTTTGTGCAAATTTCAAATGACTATTTGCCCTCTTCCCTTAAAGGACTAGCAACCCAATTCTTTCTGTACTCATTCATTTGGGGTATTCTCATACCCTCCCAATGTCAATGTACCCACGCTTTTTTGTCTAATTTCTAATGCTGATTAAACATCTGACTTTATGCATCGTACCCTATTGCCAAAAGATAGTCCAATCACCATCACTTCTTTCCATATACCACTGACCAGTTCAAATCAACTAAATTGATTCATACATCCAAACATCTCTATTTTTCCACAAGTTTTATCTATTACATCTAGGCGCCGGACATAAGGTCTGTTAGGTTGCAATGTAACAAACGAACCTTGAGCAACTTTTCTGCCTTGAAAACAGCTGTTCTGGCATCAACTCGGTCGTTACCACCGTTGAATTGGCGGAAGCAGCTGAACAGAGACTCAACCGGGTCGCTGTTGAGAGGTCGCGTCAGATAGACTACGCCTCTTCTTCTTTCTCATCCATCAGTGGCTATCGCCACAAGACTATAAAAACGTGCGAAAAAACGTTTGAAAACACAAACCCCACACGCGAGCACAGGGTGACACTGCGATATTTTCTCCGTGCAAAGCAATGCGAAGGTGGGGGGCAAGCGAGTTTTGCGGCCTTCTGCAACCGCGGCAGCGCCTCGGTATCGGCGAATTTAATGACGGGCAGATATTTTCTCTGGGTCGCGGAGCAAGAGCGCGTTGGGCGCCTTCTCTAGCTTTCAGCTCATAAGAACCACTTACCGATGAGCAGCACCCCCACGGCAGATGGGAGAAGTTCTTCTCTCACCCGCGCTCTTTTGTTTTCGGAAAACATCGGCAGGCCGCATCAGCAGGGGGGATCAAGCGGCCGTGCATGTGTAGAACGCTCGGCGAGCTCCTTGCGCTAGATTGCACCTTGACTGCACGAGCCCACCTCGAAGCTACCCGTTCCCGCCGCTTGTACGTTCCACAGAGTCGAATGGCGAACGCAATCTTACAGCTGCGAAAGCATTAACTGTCCCATGGAGCGAGCCGACGTCATCAGCTTCGAAGCCGTGTCAAACGGCCCCTAAACGCCTTTCTCCAAGTGAAGCCGAGATCTCCCAACTTTGAAACCGCGCAAAATGCTTAGCCATACGACACTTACTTCCCCTGATCGCGAAGGAGCGGAGTGAAGCCGATGGATTTCGGCTTCGGTCCCATTGGCTGGCGCGCGTCATAGTTTTAAGGAACGAGGCTCCCATTGGCCGCTGCGAGTCAGTTTCAACGCCCGCCACCCCATGGCGCTGCTTGTCTGCGCCGCGAGCGCGCCGGTAACACTGAGCGTCCAAGGTCAGAGCGGCGAGGAGAGCTGGGAGAGCGTGCGCTCGGCCGACGCAAATACGCCGCAGACGAAAGAAGGGAGGGGAAGAGCGGCGTGCATGCTTTCGCATTCGCAACTCATAAGAAGTTCTTAGGTGTACCTCGAGCCTTTTTTTTTCTTTTACAGTTTATTACTATGGCGTCACAAGCCACCCTTCTAACGCACAATGAAGAATGAGAAACATACCCTGTGGGCGCCGATAAGGGAAAAAAAAGCGGTTGGCACTCTAGTTAAGGTAAAAAAAAGAAAAAAAAAGGCGCTCCGGTTGGGCGTTGGGCTCACAATGTTGTGGTCCTGGGTTCGATTCCGCGTCGGCCACCATCTGGGTTTTGTTCTGTTTTCGCCATTTATCCATCTGCCACTCGAATAAGCGCATGCTTATTCGTTTCGCGTTACATAGCAAGATTTTCCAGGGGCTGCCGAAAGAAATGCTCTTGCATTTAGAACTGGGTAGTGACTGCAATACATAATTACACATACAGCTGCTCAATCGTTAACGCTTCGCTTTAGGATCTTACGCTCCATCCCGATATGCTACGGTTCGGATTCATTTTGTTAGTTCATCGCTCCAGGCGTGCCTGTACGCAAAAAGGGGTGACGTCACAGCATGCAGCATTTACGGATGCGGCCGTTATTCGGATGTATACGTATGCTATGACGAAATGAGCAGAGTCTGCGGTTCTTACTCTAATATAGAACCTAAAATAGTCTCTCCAAAATTACTGTGTAAACTTGTTTTTCTTTTTGAAAAGAGGTAATCGAAAATTGTCTATTCTTTCAGAGCACAGTCTATATATACCACACCCCTACGCGTGTTAATTAGTTGAGATTTCTATTAACATGACCCAAAGAATTAGCTTTTTGGAGGTGGTTCGCACACGAAGGTATTCTGTCTCGCTGCTCGAGGAAGTTTATATCACGATGACGTTGCTGCCGCGAATTCACGATTGTAGAAATTATTTTTGGTTGCGCGTACCTCATGCCGCTCCAGCCCGTTTTTTGACAGCTGCCGTTCGCTTTGAATAGCGCCGCTAGTCTCAGCACCATTCGCCGCAGCCGCTTTGTGAACTTTTGTTCTCCATTAGGTAGAAAACAATGCGGCAGGCCGTTTTAGTAGCGGAGGAACGAGAAAATTGAAATGCCGTGCCTGAAGAACGTTAGCTTACAAGGAGCTTCGTGGCATACTAGATATCTATTTGTCGAAGAGTGGTCCAGGTTGTGGTATATCGGTAGTTTAGCCCAATATGTTTCAGTACAGAAAACTCCGCCTAAATTGGTTCATTTGGAAGCCCTGATTGGAGTTTCACTTAGCGTTGCCGCGTTTGTTGGACGGCATTTGGAAAATGACGAGGCTCTATACTCTGTTTCATACTTAGTGTGCAAAGTCGTCAAAGCTGCTGGCGCGAACATAGGGTTGATCACGCAAATCATTTGTACGTGTTCTCGCGCAAAAGAAACAATAGATAAATTCACGCTCTCGCGCCAGTAGCTTTGACAGCACTGTACGCTAAGTATGAAACAGAGTACAAGTTTGCTAAACTCCTGAAACACAAAGATTCGTTGCCTTATGACATAGTGGCGGGTCTGCCCGCAAAGAACGGGGTACAGGTTTTCTTTTCTCACAAACCCGCAGATATGTTTATGTTCGTGACATTTTTATTATTAAGAGGTCGAAAAATCGCTGCCATTCCCTAGAGAGCGAACCAAAGCAGCACGAGAGAGCGCCCAGACACGACCCCGGTTCATGCAAAGATCAGCTGCGTCCAACCTATTTGACTGTTGCAGTTGAGAGTCTGATATCGTTCTTATCTTCGCCAATAAAGCAGAATTTAGTGAAATATAACCCTGTCCTTCCTTTCCTTCCTATCTGCGTGTTGGATATGATCAAAGTGTAGCCCGACGTGGCAAGTTAATAACCAGCCGAGTAGCGCTCTCCGCCTAAGGGCGGATTTCGCCTCCAGACAGTTGTCCCCCTATCGCCGAGATAAAATTAATTTATTGATTTTACCTAGGTTGCGATTATTGTCCAAGTAGGCTACCAAAAGCGTAGGTGTGGTTGTATTTCCAAGATGAGCCAAACTGGGATTAATTCTGCTTTCATCACCCGAAATAAGAGTAAGGTCGGGTTGTCAACATTGAGTGATGTATTAAGAACGCCATGACTCCAAGCTTCCATTGAACACAATAAACTTGGCACCGTCAATTAGAACACGCACCAGCGAATATGACATTCACAACTGATAATCCTGACCTCGACGTCAAGGGTAAAAACTATAAAATGACGCCAGCCAACGCGTCTGCACACTACGAACTTTTGCACGAGCCTTTCGCTTGGAAGTCGGTCATGGCAGCCCGTGAGTTCATTGAACGCGAACCGTTTTAATTTCAGAACCCCTAGAACCATTGTTTCGAAAATTCGACGCTGTTCTGTTCCTCGTCGTCGCTCAGCTGGAACGCCTCGAAAGCTGTATGTTAACTGGCGGCGTGGTCCGCGAACGGCTCACTGCTCCGTTAAAAAAATCGGAAGCCCCTTTACGTTTTTTTGTTCGAACATGACAGCGAGCCGGGTTGTCGGAGAGGGGAAGAAAAATGACTGCCCCCCCTCCCCCCCCCCCAATGGAAATGTTCTGTCCACGTGTTCGCTCCGTTCCGCTGCATCCGGGAGACGGGCGACTCCGCGACGCCCGACTCCACGCAAGCCTAGCCTTGACCTTCTCTCCACCCCGCTCGTAAACATGATTGGTAGCATCCAGTGGTTTCGTCATGGAACACGTCACGGGGCGGGACGCCGTAGGTTGCCGGAACATGTGGCGAGGATTGAAGTCTCTCCGGCTTTGCCGTGAACTTTCTCCGGCTCGCCACGGCCAAAGCGTCAGTTTCGAAACAGGGGGCGACTCATCCCGCCGCCCAGAGGCGTCGAAAAAAGGGACAAGGGGCATAAAGCATCAGAAAGGTATACTAAAAATTTGAGGGAATGGATATCCTCCTTCTTCAATACGTGACAGAGAAAGAGAGGGATGGGGGGGGGGGGGAGTCAGTCACTTCTCTACCCCCTGATTTTTTTTTGCGTGTGTGTGTATTTTGATTGTATTCCTTTTTATTTCCCTACCCCCGGTTGTTTCTTGCGATCGCCCATCGCCCTCTCACATCTCAAACAGTAGCGACGGCACTGCCCACACCGTCTCTTGGTGACACAGTAGCGTTGTTGACAGTGGCGGAAGATGAGCCCAAATGCCGCGTTCCCGCGCACGGCTCCACAACATCACAATGTTTAACCTTCGCCTCGATTCCGAAGCGAAGATTTTGTCCTCAAATAACTCCTTCCCAAAGTTGTGAGACGTCACTTTGTCATCACCGATAACTTCCACAAACGACGATCTTGCCACGAGAAAGTTCAGGGTATTCACAGCCCGCCAACGGACATTCGAGACAGCATTGACACTAATTGACTATAAGGCGGCGTACGAATGAAGGGAGACGTGGGCTCGACGTCATCAGTGCAGCCGTTCAATCGGCTGGCTCCACGGTGTTGGTCGCGCGCGCTCCGATGAAGCTTGCTACGACTTTGTCTTTCATAATCTCGCTTGAATGTGAGCACCGAGAGACTTTGGTTGATTGACACCTCGTCCCGCGCGGCGCCATCGTCGGGAGAGTCCAATTAGTACGCTCCGCGAACTTGGGCCCCAACTTTGTGTTTGACGAGTTTAAAAAAAACAAAAACATTAAAGGGATGCTGACCCGAGATTTGGATTTCACAAAACAAGGTAGCAGGAGTGTTCAACGGGGCGCCACAAACCCCAAAACACCTCTCATAAAGCAATATCTCGAACAGATGGCCGTATTTTCGTAAAATAAGAATGCGGTTGAGTGAGAATTGCGACGTCGTGCTTCCTGCAGAATTGTTGAGGAAAAGGGGAAACGGGGGCCTGGCTTCCTTCCCTCTTCGCGTCCTCCTCCGCGGAGTCAAAGCGAGAAGAAGACGAAACCAGAATGGCGACGTCACGGGCTTTTTTGGACTTGTTCAAGCGCGCTCTTCTTTCACAAAAATACGACCATCCGTTGGAGATATCGCTTTATGAGTGATGCTTTCGGGTTTGTAGCGCCCCGCCCTAGCGCTTCCGCGTTGTTTTCTGAAATCAAAATTTCGGTTCATCATCCCTTTAAGGGGTTCTTGAAAAAAAAAAAAAAGAAACGAGTTAGAGGTGAATTCTAGAGTATTTTTATCCTGTGAATCTGAATATTACGTTGGTTTTTTCTGAAGATGTAACTAAACGCGAGGAAACACGAAAATCCTCCGAACAGTCGTTACGTCATACGCAGATCTTTAGACCTCCAAGCGTCTATCGCTCGTGTGGACAGCGCGTACAAGTCATGCTTGACAGGTAGATTCCTTCGCATTGACACTAGAGTTGTGATGTCTTTTAGAGAGCAGCTCTTAGGCGCCCGCTTCCGGCTTGAGCGGCGTCGGCGTCGGCGTCGCCGGCGGCGTCAGCGTAACCGCGCGGTGCATTATAGGAAATGATCCATAATGCAACGCGCGGGACTCGGGACGTCACACGTGACCTCACGAGGTGTCCCGTGGGTTGCAGTACAGCAAACGTCCCATGATGCAACGCGCGGGCAGGAGGAGGAGGGGAGGGGGAGGAGGAGGGAGGAGGAAGGAGAGGAAGAGCAGGAGGAAAGAGGAGATGCAGGAGGTGGAGGGAGGAGGAGGAGGAGGAGAAGGGAGGGGAGGGATGAGGAGGAGGAGAGGAGGGAGAAGGACAGGAGGAGGAGAGGGTACGGATAAGGAGCAGGGGCATACCCTCCCCTGAGTACCCTCTCCTCGTCCTCCTCCTCAAGAGCTGCGCTCTAATTCGGTGTTACAGGAAGTTGTAAACGTCTTTAATTTGTTCTTACCTTTTTGAGAATAGCAAGAGTGCGCGTATATAGCTTTGATAGGCGCTGGAGATGCGCGAGAGCGGAGATTCCGAATACTCTATACATGACGTCACGCTCCGGGAAGGAAGGGCTTCAGCGGTACTTTAAAAATTAATTTCTGTAGCCTCCCGGCACCAAATTTAAAAAGAAATATCTTTATATTGCTGATTGTGGAGGTCAAATGAAAAAGGTGTAAGTGTTTTCGTTTTTTTCTCAAATAAAGAATTGCTTCAATTTCTTTTTAACAACCCAGATGGCTCAGACGCTGAGTTCGCGTATCCGTCAATGCGCCGGGAAACTGAGAGAGAGAGAGAGAGAGAAAGAGAAAGAGAGAGGAGGAGAAGACAAGAGAGCGAGGGGACGTTAGAGCGGCGAGCTCTGGTTCGAATGATTAGCGGGTAGACCCAAAGCACAGCCTTATATATACAGACAAAGCCTGGCAGATCGCCACGAGAAGCGGCCGTCGAAATAGGTAAGGTGGAGTGGCAGACAACGGATGAGAGGAGAGCCGCGGGACTGGCGCCCCGCTGCGGCGAGACGCCAAAACACACTTTTCCCGAGCGAACAAATGTGTTTCGAGACCTCGCCGCTGCAAAAGCTGTGCGCTGACGTCCAGATTCCCCGAGAAATGGCTTTTCGATGCTCTGTGCTACCCGATCCTCGCGCTCCAAATATGCGAGTGGGCACACTATGGCTCCGTCGTCGAACTGCCAGGATTAGTGAGTATAGAGGAGGCTATGGCAGTAGAGGCAAAGGCTGCCTTTGTGTTTGTTGCACTCGTCGAACCCGTTCGAATGCGAATTTCAAAAGCCGGACGCCGGCGTTCCCCGTTCTAGCGCATTCGACGAGTGCATTGAAGAAAAAGGCAGCTAGCTTAACGTCTACCCCCTAATCCTTCCAATCAGTGCTCGGCCTCCTGACATCCCGCCGAGCTCTCGTCCCTTCCTCTCACTCGGTTTCTTTGCGCATTGACATTATTTTACTACAGCAGACGGACTCTGTCGTACGGAAGGAGATGGTGGCGTGCCGAAATCCGGTGTGTCTCCTTGGAATCTTCAATGGACGTAACGCCCATGTAAGAGCACGGCAAAAGCACGGAAACAAAAAGAGTTCAAAGTAAACACCGAACGCGGATGGCTGTATATTTTTTTTTTTGCAGGGTTAATATTTTGACGAGCCTTACACAGAAAGCATGTTTCTTTGGCCATTCGGCAGCAGTTTTTTTTTCTTCCTGGAGCATGGGGCTAAAGTATAAACCCACCTGATATGCATCTTTGGGGCACCTAAGTAAGGTCCTGTCGTATGAATAATGATCGATCTAATCGGTCTACCAGCCCTATAGTACAAAGCCTGCTATGAAAATGAACCTTCGGCGAACGAACGCATCTGTTTTTTTTATTTTTTATGAAGGATGCTTTTAGGATAGCGTTCCTCAAACAATCTATTTACCGTGAGCAGAATCAGAGCTGGGAGAATGGATGCTGTACTTCTAAGTCAATGCTGAGTGAGAGAGAATCGTCTCTGTCACCGAAACAAATGTGCGTAAACACGCAGTTAGATATATAAGACAATTCTGGCGTGCACTTAGCATGCATACACCATTAGCAGAAGCTCTATGTTGACATGACTGACATCTCGGCTTTTCCCATCATACTGCTATCTCTCCGTGTATCCCAAATGTATTTGGGATGCACAGAGCTTCTCTACATTGTTCTCACTCTTTCTACGCACTTTTTTACTCTCTTTTTACTTGTGGTGTTGGTGATCTTGGTTCGAGGCGCAAAACGTGCCGAAGTGAGGACAACGATGTGACTTTCGGTTTTTCCTGATTTGTTCTCAGTAAACAAAGGGATTGCGATGAGGACTCGCTTCGGATGGTAGACTATGTGCGCCATGGGCGGAAACTTGGGCGGTAAATATTGCTGTTCATCATTGGCTTCTCCGTGCACAATTTGAGAAGCGGCAAAGGTCTTCTTCGTGACAGTGTCGCGCGGCGTAAAGTATCTATTTATTTTTTAGAGCGCAGCTCTTAGGCGCCCGTTTCCGGCTTGAGCGGCGTCGCCGTCGGCGTAACCGCGCGGTGCATGCTCGGACAGGCACCGCGCGAGCCCCCCCCCGAGCGGTGCATGTTGGGACATGCACAGCGCGAGCCCCCCCCCCTCGAGGTCACGTGACCCCCAGGTTACGTGACCCCCGCGAGGTCACGTGACCTCCCCCCCGGACGATACCGAAGGATGAGGCGAGGAGGAGAAGGAGGAGGAGGAGGAGTATGCCCTCCCCTGAGTACCCTTCCATCCTCCTCCTCCTCAAGAGCTGCGCTCCGATTCGGCGTTACAGGAAGTTGTAAACGGCTTTCATTTTTTAGAAATTTGTTAAGGGCCATGAAAGTGTCGTTGTATGCTGACTTTTAAAAGCTTCAATTTTTGCTACAAGTTGCTAACGGACTCAATATTTATAACGAAGTAGTCAACATATTCTGTGGTTGCTTTTAACAATGGCCTTGAGTGTGTCAACGCTCGGAGCATATGGGGTGAAAGGTCGCTCTGCAGAAACTCTGAATACTCGGTTCAATCCCCCCCTTCCTACCCCCGTTCTTAACGAGCTGGATGAGCGTCGTACCACGGGCTCCAAACTGCTTCGCGCGCAAGGCTCTTATCCGGTTAGGGCCCACACCAAGAGCTTTTCCGCAAGGTGGAACGGTTTAGGGCCCACACTAATTCGTCACAAAGGTAAACTTTGTGCAAACGACAAAGAACAGCACAAAGAAAATGAGAGCCCTTCCACCCCGTGAAGAGGAAAGTCCAGTGAAGCTGGCGCTCTGGTGGGATTTCCTATGTTGGAGTTGAGCTATACAACGTCAACTCAATAGCGTAAATTCAACCGGATTGACGGTGCGTGTTGAATTGACGCTGTTGCTCGCGTCGGCGCTCGACGCGGACGAGGTTTTCGTCGGGGGAGCTTGGTCGGCACTCGAAGTATTCGTCGGGCTGGGAGCAGCGGCAATGGCGGTTTCACGTTGGCGGCGTGTCCATTCTCGCTTCTGGGCGCGCCAATGCTCCTCGTACTCCCGCTGCTCCTCTTCGGAAAGTACAACGTAGGTGCGACCCACATATGAAGTCTCACGTCCAACTATTAAGGAAAGGGACGCGATTTCTACGTCACAGACAAAGGACACACACGATTGTTGAGTACAGGCAATGGCTTTTTATTATAGCGCAGCTACGCCAATCACGGCGCAGGCTCTGGTGCGCCGCACAGGTGGCCGCAGAAGAGCGCGCGGCATTGCGCAATGTCAGGGGGAAAGAGACGCCGCGCGTGGCAGGGAGTATTCGCAACTCCAACGCCCTATAGGTGGCGGGGCGGTAGTTCCAAGATGGCGAAAGAGACGGGGATAGATTCTCCAGGATAGCCCGTGCGCCTGCTCGCAGGCGCTGTTCAGCGCGCTAAAAATGGTTTATTTGTCTACAAATGCGAAGCGGTTAGGAAGGGATCATATTACAGGTGACAGTGACGCTGATGCACGTTAGGAAAACGAACATGCTGTTATTTAGAAGTTGCAGAAACCTCAAATTGCGAAGCTTTGTGGTGAGTGAGCGCGTTTAGGCACCGGCCATGTTACTGTTTGTGGCAAAATATTTTTGAGGGTGATGAAGATATGTTTGCCCTTTGCCTGGCCATTAATGCTCTAAAGAAAGCCGCGAACGGTGCCCGCCAAGCTTCGGAAGGGCAGCGTTCACAGTATTGGTGTCTTCGCGTCACAACCTCGCAACTCGCTGCTCACCGTCTCGGTTTTAGTGTATTGCAGCACGTAATCAAACGGCTCTCTGAGTTATTGATAGAAAGTTTGTTACCGCAGGACACCGAGCGGTGTAGCATTACAACCGCAAGCTCACGCTGCGCCTTTGAAGCACAATTTTCCGTGCGCGCCAGGAGCGTTGCCGTATACCCATCACTCTAAAAAAGGTTGTAGTCCTTATACCCCTTGTCACATATACGACACTCCAAAACTTCAGTTCGCCGTGCGGCCCACTGACGTCAAACTGACGGCCCTAACTTTTACGAGACGCCTGATGACGGCGCATTATAAGATATTAAACAGCAAAAATACACATCAAACAGTACAGAAAAAAAAAACCGATGTTTTGCAGTGGGGCCAAGGAAAGCCCGATTACTTTTTTTTTTTTCACAGTCATTTACACTTAAGCTATTTTAATAAGTTGCACAACTCGGCCATCAAGCGCCGCCGCTCGTGAAAGTTGGTAGCGCCGGTTGAACGTCGGTGCGCTGTACGTCCAACTGAAGTTTAGGGGTGTACACGACTCGGGAAAAAGGTGGCGGTGGTGGAGAGGAGTATAAAGTGCGGCATACATCGGTTGCGTTTGAGAAATTGTTGGTCTGCGCTCGGTCTGTCGCCGGAGACGATCCGCCAAAACCTGAACGTAAAAAACGTCGCTAAAAAAAAAACTGCCGAAGTCAGGGCACGAGCTGTGTTGTCCGAGCTCGAGTGGAAAGCGCAGGCGTGCCTGGGCTTGGCAGGCTTGGCAGGTGAGAACAACTGAAGACACAACGAAGCCGATAAAAAATAAAAGTAAATAAATATGACTACATCACGAAAGAAACGATATAGCTTGAAGGTCCAAGCAAGTTACAAGAAAAAGAACCTGCCTCCTATCCAGTCACGCGATCTCCATGGGGATAATGAGCATGACGTTTCGTTTCGCCTACTCAGTCTGACAAAGAAATCGGTATTTTTGGGTCAGAAACTTTATTGAGGCTCATAAGTGACTCACCTCTATTTTTTTATTCAAACTGATTGGACGGGCAGTCGACTTAGAGTTAATCTGGTGTACATTTATTTTACAACTTTCCTGTTTTAGGAAAGTAACTTTAGGATTTCAGACAACCTCCTTCTTGGAAAAGTACTGTGTTATGATGAGAAGCAACGAGTATGATTCCCGCAAACGAGCGCGTTTTCACTGTCCACCCAGCGAACATAATACTCCCTGCGTTGGCGGCAGGCCCAAGCTACCCAAGCAAACGGGCAGGGCCAATGAAGAAAAAAAAAAGCGGCTATGACCTTTTCTTTTTAGCCGCTCCCGGTGACTGAAACGGCCTCAGGAGAGCCCCGCGCGCCAGAAAGCTTGAAGGAAATAATAGTACTGACGTGTGGTCATGTATCACCACTTTGTGGCGCACGTTAAAGACCCCAGTTTAGCAGCTGTACTGCACTGAATAATCTTTCACAGCGCAGACAACAGCCGCCCATTTAAGCTTACTAACTTCCCGCAGCCTGACAAAAGAGACAACACAAATTTTTACAAAGGAGAAATTGGTTTAGTAATTTTCACTGGGGACCTTTCAGCCATTCACGGAGGCGGACTGATAGGAGGGAATTCTAGGCAGCTGGAGCGTTGGTTACTGCCGTTATAGAACGGCGAGCTTGATGGCATAAATTATAACTTCAAACCTTAAAGGGTAACTGCGGTACATTGTTTTGATTTTAGGAATACGACGTTTTTTTAGCGAAGGAGGTGTCTCTGAATTGCGTAGTGTCAGTTTTTTTCCTCGGATGGCTCTTGTAGTTTTGTAGATGTCCTTTGCTCAAAGTTTTGTTTCGCGGGTCTACAGCGAAAACGAAACAACAGGCTCAAGCTTGATGGCAACCCTCATGATCAGCTCCGTGGCCATAGTGTGACAGGAAGTTCGCATTGCAGTACCACAAAGTTCGCATTGGAGTCACAAGAGCAGTCAGGCAATATGCCACGGCTGTTTTACTGCTTTGATTTGCAGAAAGTTGTTTAAAACACGACCTTTTTCTGTTAATGTTGGGGCTTACGAAGCTCTGCTCCGTCCACAGCCGGAGTATACTTCGGAGGTCTTGGATCCTTGGCAGGCTCTCTTTCAAAAGAGCTCCAAATGGTTCAGTCGCTTGCGGTAAAATATTCTCTTTTTTTTTAGATTTTAGAAGGCCAACATTGGTAGCCGAACTAAAAAAGCAAGCCAAACTACTCCTTAAAAAAAAAAAAACAAGCAGGACCAGTTAGCAGTTGAAGCCTTTCTTTTTGTTTTGAAATTTATAATGATTTTCTAAAAATGGATAGTTGCAAATATGAAAGGCCAAAAACGTACCAATCGGTGGGTTTATAGGGCGCAAAAGTAGTAAATCCTATCAGTGCCTGCATAAATATATTCAAACAAATGTTTTTATAAGCCATAGGTATGTGAAATAAACATCCATCTGCCGTTGCTACTCTTAACTCCGTTGCTGAATTTGAAAATGTCACACGCATATTGTTTTAATAAAAAGAGGTTTGCCCACGCGTACAAACTTGCCCCCCCCCCCCTCCAAAGTGATAGTGCAGTGTTGGTTGGATAAAGTGTTGATTGCCGTGCTTTTTTCCCTTTTTTATTGCACGTGCAGATGTTCTGCGCACAAAGATTGCACTGTGAAATGTTTTGTTTTGTATCGCCTACCCTTGCCTCGGCCCCTAAACAGGCTAAAAATATTGTGAAGCAAAATTTAATGAACAAACGCATTCATAAAGTTGCCGGCCAAAAAGTGGGTATGCCGCAATGAACGCAGGCTCATAACGAGCCCCCACTTATCTTCTGAGAAGGGCTACCATCTTGGTGGTGGTCAATGCACGTTGCGGAAGCGTCATGGAAGCTAATCGTAAGCCCGCGCTCGTTAAGCAGGAACGGACTAAACAATGACCGCCAGTGAATGGTACCTTCTGTTCCACGACGCGCTTGAGCGAGCAGGGAGTCAATAATCTTCGTGCGCGATTACCGAAAAGCACTTGTAAACTACGGCCGTTAAAACATGTGCCCGTGTGGCGTCGCGGCTTCTGTCATGTGAATATTGCAAGAGGGAAATCTTCCGGCTAATAATCGGTGGCCATGCAAATCTATAGAGTTACGCAGGTAGGGCCATTATATTACCATAGCCTTCTCTATACTGACAAACCCTAACAGATTGCCAAGAGACGCGGCCGCTGAAAGTGAAAAGGTAGTTTGGCAGACAATGGATGAGATTAGAGGCCAGAGCCGTTTATACAGTGAGAGTTTGGCCTCCTTAAAAAGATTTTGACAGTCTGGCAACCACAGAAGCGTATACACCAACTAATGTTTACAAAAAATTCGGAGCGCCCCTAGCGGACGTCACTGGCGCCGCGCATGCGCGGTGGAGGGTGGGCAAGAAGCTCGCCGTCGCCCATAAACAAACCATTGAATAGCGTTGTTATCGGCGTCGGTGTGAGTCCCCGTGCTCTTTTTCGCGTTAGAATTGTTGATTCTACGTCCTCCTAGCAATGTCTGACTACTTGAGCGGCTTCAGCAAAATTAACAAAGCTCGTTACACCGCAAAACTTCGCGTGAATAATGTGACATGCGGCGATTCATTTCACGTGGACGCCGCAGAATGGGCGCTAAAGCCTGACTCCCACGATGAGTTTCTGCTAGCTATTTTCAGTCGCGACGTCGCTCGGGCTGCAAAAGCGTGGACCGTAGCTGAGATGGTGGACGTCGATACTGAAAACCGCAAGTGGAATCGGGCATTACAAGTCGGTGATGGCCACTGGTAACAATGATCAACATCTTCTTGTATCTACTGTTTACACTTAGCCTACTTACCCCAACCAACCTTCAAAAGTGTTTTGAGGCCTGCACTTACTTCTCATCGCAATTATCGGGTCAACTTTTGGTTTACCGGCCGCTGTCGTTTGAGCGAGCTGAAGACAAAACGTAGACACGTTTGAAAGAGCAGACGACAGCTCGAACGCATGCGCAATGGAGTGCGGGCAAGAAGCACCGCGTCCCGCGTCAACAAACCATTGGAATGCCACGTTGTCGGCGTCTGTGTTAGTTTGCATACTCTTTTTCGCGTTGGAATGGTCGATTCTACGTCCTCATAGCAATGTCTTACCACTTTAATCACCTAAGCGAAATTATCAAGGATCGTTACACCGCTAAACTTTGCGTAAATAGTATGACGTGCGACGATTCATTCGCATGAACGCCGCGGAATGGACGCCAATACCATGATGAGATTCTTCTAACTATTTTCGGTCGCGACGTCGTTCGTGCTGCAAAAGTGTAGAAGGTAGCGGTGATGATCGACGTCGATGCTGAAAATCGGAAGCGGGAACAGACCAAGCGTAACAAGTCGGTAATGGCCACTGGTACCAATGATCAACATCTTGTATCTACTGTTTACACCGAGCCTATTTCGGTCGCGACGTCGCTCGTGCTGAAAAAGTGTAGAAGGTAGCGGCGATGATCGACGTCGATGCTGAATATCGGAAGCGGGAACAGACCAAGCGTAACAAGTCGGTGATAGCCACCTGTACTAATGGTCAACATCTTGTATCTACTGTTTACACCGAGCCTACTTAAAAGTCTTTTGAGGCCTGCAATTACTTCTTATGGCAATCACCGGGTCAAAGCTTGGTCTACGGGCCGCTTTTGTTTCAACGAGCACACGACAGGGCGCTTTTGTTTCAACGAGCACACGACAAAAAGCAGACAAGTTTGAAAGAGCAGACAAAAGTTCGAACGATCAGGCGGCCATGTGAATTTGAAGACGCACTGAATTCATGGGTAGTCCGGACAACTTGGCGGTTTTCTGTCGTCCATGTTGGAACAAAACAAATACATCTGGCGACCACAACGAGTTGCCCGCATAAGCAATCGTAGATCGACAGCGTCTGGTTTGCCCTTTTCACGGCTACTATCCACGTTCTCGGACGAAGGGAGGGGCAGAAACACATGAAAACTGATCTTCAAACCTCTCCAGACTCTCTTGGTACAGGCTTCGTCGCAGCATTTTGACGAGAAGGTAGGCTTTTTGTCTGGTTTCTCCCAAAAGAACACAGGAATGCATGTTTCGCACGGCGATTTCTTGCCCACCACCCCAGATTGGAAGTGCGCCCGACGCGCCACCACCGCGGCGTGACGTTGCAGAGTTGAGTTCGTGTATAGTCTGACAACCGAGGGACGACTGCTTCCGTCCGCCATTTTGGGGCTCTGAGTCATAGGAACTCTCTGCGATTTCGCAGGAATAAAGAGGAGAAAGAAGTAACGCCATTTTGTGTTATCGTGAAATCCGCTGGTTCTAGCTGGCAACAAGCTCCGCCCATTAGCCAAACTCTCTCAGTATAAACGGCTCTGTAAGAGGCATGCAACGAAAGCCCCGCTGCGGCGAGACGCCGAAACACAGTTGGCCCGAGCTATGGAATGTCCGCTCGTGCTCCTCGCGTTCTTTGCGCTACAGCTTCTTTTCTTGTCGGGATTGAAAACCATGTTTCGGGTCTTTGTCGCTGCAAAAGGTGTGCGCTGACTACAGGCTCCCCGAGAAATGCTCTGATCTACTAGATCCTCGCGCTCTAAATCTGCGACCGGGCGCTCATGGCTCCTTCGTCGAACCGCAGGCTTTGTGAGTATAGAGGATGACGTTATATAACAAACCGAAATCGCCCAGTGGGAGGGCTGAGAACGCAGAAAAATACGCGGCGCAAAAAAGGAAAAAAAAACAACCTTGTTGAAAGCGGATAATAAAAAGGAAAAAACTGAAATTCCTTCCCGTTGATTTAAAGCTATTCGTTACTCTATTACATTACAATGAACCCCAAAGTATAGTTGGGCGTCCACTCTCTCAGGACCAAATGGCTCCCCCGAGTATATTGCGACGCGGTTGTCTTTGTGAAATGAAAGGCGTTCATGCCTAGTGCACGCTCGGCCGGCCTTTTATAGCTGCGCCAAACCAAAGCGTGTCGCTCTCTGTCACCTCCCAGTGGATTCTTACGAAGAACTTATTTGGCCGGACCAAGCTGTCAAGAGAACTTTACGATTCAGACTGCGAGAAGACATGCAATTGCTTTGGCGACGAAGATCGTAAAGTCTGTTTGATTGTTACTTTACGATCTGTGTAGGTTTCCATACTGTAAATGGTCACGTGGAACATTGCTCAAGCCGCGTTGCCTGACCAGCAGATGAAGAGGCACTGCTAAAGAAACGAAGGGCATTGCGTATTAAAGCACGAAATGCTTCGTTACCCCCATCCCAGTTTTTTTTCCCTCCGTCCGTCGGTCAGTGCATTTCCCGCTAAATTTAGAGGGGAAATTGATGTCACGTGACATATGCACGAATTCAGTCTCCCCGCTATATTTAGCAGGAAAATTGATGTCACAAGGCCTGACTACAGACCAATTTAGTTTCCCCGCTAAATATAGCAGGATAATCGACGTCACGTGACTTACACATCAATTTGATTTCCCCGCTAAATTAGGCGGGGAAATGGATGTAACGTTGCCTGACATCACGTAAACTGTGCGCCAATTTTGTTTCCCTGTTAAATTTATTGGGAAACTGGA
Source organism: Ixodes ricinus (assembly GCA_037355805.1). Taxonomy (NCBI): domain Eukaryota; kingdom Metazoa; phylum Arthropoda; class Arachnida; order Ixodida; family Ixodidae; genus Ixodes; species Ixodes ricinus. The sequence continues at coordinate 24,261 of JAZHYW010013326.1, forward strand.
CGTCACGGGATCTGACGTCCAGTTTCTCCGCTAAAATTGGCGGGAAAGTTTGTGTCACGTGACCTATACACCAATTCATGTTATTTATGGTTGCAGCGCACCAAAAGTAAAAGAATCATGGGACAGACACAATAAAAAAAGACAGTCGCTCAGCGCTGAGGCACAACTCTTGGTTTTTATTGGTTATCTTCGACTACTTACGAAGAACAACTCTTTTTTTATGCACTAAAAACAAGATGCCAATCCAAAAATTGAAAAAAAACTGATAAATTATAAAATTTGTTTACAAATTAATAAAAATTACCAATAAAAACAAAAATGAAAATTGAACCATGAAAATTGAAAGATGAAAAATAAAAGAATTTCGCTGTTGCTGCCTGAGAGACCCTTTGGCCAAATATTCTTGCTCCGTTTTTGAAAGAGTTAGGGATGGGCTGCTGACACACCTGTCATTTCGTCTTTCAATGCTTGCTGCTTCTATAATTTTCCTGGTGAGTTGGTTGGGACTCTTGCCTAGCACAGTACACTTCTTTGAAAGCGCCCAACACCCATAGTCTCTACAGTGAATTCCTAAATGTCTCAAGTTGGCGTTGACGATGTTGTTGCCGAACCGAAATTTGTATCGGTTCGGGTCTGGTTCGGGTTTCCTGCTTTCGGTTCAGTTCCCGTTCAGTTCCGCGGGGAAACAGAAACGGTTCAGACCGGTTCGAACTGCTAAAATTAAATATATTTTCCGCGTTGATTAGGCAATTGGCAACATTTCCGCAGTGAAACCAGTAGCTTTATCGTTTTTTTTTACCCTTTGAACAATCCACATTTATTTTTAGGTAACGAGGGAGAGAAATTGTGCTACTTAATTTCGTAGTTACAGTAAATAAAAAAAAATAGAATAACATACGAAACGTAGTGTCTATACGTCTCAGCATCCATTTGTTTAGCTCACTCACATATATTTTACTTGAGTCCAAATGTTGTCACGAAGTGAAGTAGGTCGCCTAAAATACCCGTGATTGGTACAACTTTGCGTCGCAGTCTTAAAAGTTAAATTGTAATTGTGCTCCTGAACCAGTGTATGAAATTATGAGATGTGCCAATTGTCGCCATATATACAGTGAAATAAAGTGTACGAAATATATTTCACAATATATATTTTGACGACACAACCGAGTTAAAAGCAATCATACTTTCAAAGCCTCTCGAAAGTTTTAGGACAAACCCTTTTAGTCTACTTTTGATACAAACACTGAGCGGGGATCACTACGCTTGTTTTCCAGACCCACAGTGATGTAGGCCAAAAATCACGCAGAAAGGAGTCATCAAATAGGTTCATTCTAATCTATACGTACCTTCGAACTCAGATCTAAGCTGGCCTATAATAGCGCGTACCCAAGTGAACATTGTCTTATATAGGGGTGAACTGGCATAGCCTGGCAGTTGATTTTTTTCTTGAAAAGATGCTGGTCAATTCAATTTGCATATAAGCATCACCGTTGCTCATTGCGCATTTGCTTTTTTTTTTTAGTTGCTCGCTTTCTGGGGTCTTCGTGCTTATTCGTCATAGTGCCGCGGGCGCAGTTAACCAAATAGGCAGCGCGCCCGTGGCATAACGGTTATCGCACTTATCTTCCACGCAGAAGGCCAGGGTTCGATTCCTGGCCGCGCCTACACATTTTTGTTGACGCTATAATGTGATGTTCTAGCAAATTCGAGAGCCACCTTGCTAATTCGAGGTTAGAATGTTCTACGAACCGAACCTTCTACGCCGAATGTTCCGGAAGCCCACGCGTGTACAAAAGGGACTCCGCCTGGCAAGCCGAGTCAGTTTCGCCTCAGCGTTCGATCCTGCTGCTTCGCCGCCTTCGACGCCCGCGACGCTCTGCTGTTATCTTCTGTTTTCTTCTTTATTTTTGGGCACAAGTTCGCCCCCATTAAACGTTTCAGTTTCCTCAGTTATTCATTTGTTTTGTCACTTCGCCATTCGTGACATTTTGGTGGAGGTGCGGGGTACCGCATGCCCCTGCCGCGTACCCTCCGAGGGCCCGCAGTGCAAGTCCGACGCCAAGCCCAGGAAGAACCAACGAAGGCACTACCGAGATCCGGTTCAGTCGTCGCACCCAAGGCCTACACCCGGAATTCGGACCTCTGCCGCCCAGGACCAAGCAGCCAACGAGGCCGACGATGGCAACCAGTCGCCGACCCCGCCGCCTACCAAGCAGCCAACGAGGCCGACGATGGCCAACCAGTCGCCGACCCCCGCCGCTCCTGCCGTCGTCTACCTGCCCGCCGCTCCCCGTACGCCGACTCCCTTCCACGGCGAGATCCACGAGGACATCGAAGACTGGCTGCGACACTACGAACGTGTAGCCCGCCACAACGCATGGAACGCCGAGCAACGCCTCCAGAACCCATACTTCTCGCTGGAAGGCACCGCGAGGAACTGGTTCGAAAACCACGAGGCTTCGCTCACTTCGTGGGATATCTGCACCGCCGAGTTGAAGCGAACCTTCTCGAACCAACATCGGCGACAGAAGGCGGAGGACCTGCTCCAGACGCGGACTCAAGCCCCCGACGAAAGCGTGACAAGCTTCGTTGAAGACGTGCTACGACTGTGTGCACGCGCCGACCCGCAAGCCACCGAGGAGAAGAAGTTGCGCTTCCTTATGAGGGGCGTCAAGAGCGAAATTTTCGGGGGCCTCGTCCGCAATCCCCCGACAACCGTCGATGGTTTTGTGGCTGAAGCCACTAACATCGAGCGCGCGCTGTCGGCTCGAGCAAGCCATTACCATCGACTTGCCGGCGTGCCTGCTCCTCCAACCGCCGCATCTTGCCCACTGGACCTGAACACCACTGGTGTCGACGGCCTTCGGGAAATCATTCGCGACGTCGTCCGGGAGGAGCTCCGAAAGCTGCTACCCGCCGCTGACCGACCGGCTTCGCTCTCCATCGCCGAGGTCGTGCGGGAAGAGGTGCAAAGAGCCATTCAACCAGAGGCTCCCATCAGCGTAGCAGTCCCCGAAGAAGCCACGCTGACTTACGCCGCAGTGGCCCGACGGCCACCGCCTCCTCCTCGCGCCTATGTCGCGCCTCCCCGACGTCAGTCTCCTGCGCCGCAGCACGACAGACGCCACGACGACCCGGTCCAGTACGCCTGCCAGGAGCCCCGCGCACCCCGGAAGACCGACGTGTGGCGAACGCCCGACCGACGCCCCCTGTGCTTCCACTGCGGGGAGGCAGACCACACTTACCGCCGATGCCCATACCGACGACTCGGGCTGCGTGGGTTCCACCCGAACGACCCGCGCCCCCGTTATGGTGAGCGCCCTCGGGAGATCGACGAGTACCTGCGACGACCTCAGTCCCCCGAGCCTGCGTACCGCCGTGTGTCCCGGTCGCCGTCGCCACGACGTCCAGCTTCACCGATGCACCGACCCCGACGTGAAAGCCTGTCACCCCTCACTCCTCGCCGGGGAAACTAGGCGCGGCAACCCCTGGAGGTGGAGTTGCCGAAGACGACCGACGCCAAGATCCTCCACGAACGTCGGAGGGCCCCCACTCAAACACCACCAGAGACCGAAACGACGCTCCTGCAACGGTGAAGAATAACCTAAACATCGTTATCGACGGTCACGACGCGTCGGCTCTCGTCGACACCGGAGCAGACTACTCCGTCCTGAGTGGGAGGCTCTCCCAACGCCTTCGGAAAGTGACGACGCCGTGGGATGGCCCACAGATACGGACCGCCGGGGGACATCTCATCACGCCAGTCGGAAGATGCACTGCTCGCGTCGAGATTCACGGCGAGACCTGTCCGGTAAAGTTCGTCGTTCTGCGGGACTGTGCGAGGGACGTTATACTTGGAATGGACTTCTTGTGCGAGTACAGCGCCGTCATCGACCTGGAAGCCAACGAGTTGAGGCTGCGGAAACCTGTTGTAATGCCCGAGGATCACACAACTTTGGCAGCCACGTCAGCTACAGTGCGTGTACTCTCCAACCACGTGAACTTGCCACCACGCTCGAGTGTACTTGTGCCTGTCGTGACCGAAAAAGGCATCTGCGGAGAAGCTTTGCTGGAGGGTAGCGTCCAACTGCTCCTAGGAAGAGGGATCGGCGTCGCAAGAGGCATCGCGGAGCTCCAAGACGGACGCACTGTTGCGCTCGTAACGAACTTCCGACAGGAGGCTCAGCACCTTACGAAAGGCACCGCCGTGGGTCACGCCGAGGAACTCCCCGACTCAGCCGCTATCGCCGGAGTATCAGAAGACCTCTCTTCGTGGCCACACGAGACAACGCCGCCTTCGCAGTTCGACATCGATCCAACCCTGCCTACCCCACAACGGCGACAACTCAGTGACCTTCTAGCCAAGTTCAGTGCGTGCTTCTCCACGTCGTCAAAGGTACGCCAAACGACGGTCGGGAAACATCGAATTGTTACTGATGACGACGCACTTCCCGTTCATCGATCGCCGTACCGTGTTTCGGTGAAAGAGAAGAAGTCATCCAGAAGCAAGTTGAAGAAATGCTCGACGACGACATCATCCAGCCCTCAAACAGTCCGTGGGCTTCACCGGTAGTCCTGGTGAAAAAGAAGGACGGGACTCTTCGGTTCTGCGTGGACTATCGTCGACTGAACGCCGTAACGAAAAAGGACGTCTACCCGTTGCCCCGCATCGACGACACTCTGGACCGGCTGCGCCACGCCCGATACTTTTCGTCGATGGACCTGAAGAGTGGGTACTGGCAGATCGAGGTCGACGAACGGGACCGTGAGAAGACTGCCTTCGTCACGCCGGACGGACTGTACGAATTTAAAGTGATGCCGTTTGGACTGTGCACAGCACCGGCGACCTTCCAGCGCGTAATGGATACCGTCCTCTCAGGCTTGAAATGGCAAAGCTGTCTCGTCTACCTCGATGACGTCGTGGTATTCGCAAGCGACTTCGATGAGCACCTGAGACGTCTGCGAGCCGTGCTACAGGCTATCCAGAATGCTGGACTGACACTCAAGCCGTCAAAATGTCAGTTCGCTTACGGTGAGCTTAAATTCTTGGGCCATGTCGTGAGCGCTGAGGGTGTAAGCCCTGACCCGGCAAAGACATCCGCTGTCGCCGCATTTCCGAAGCCATCAGACAAGAAAGCCGTGAGAAGATTTCTTGGACTGTGCGCTTACTACAGGCGTTTCGTTCGCGATTTCGCCAAGATTTCTGCACCGCTCACGCATCTCACGAAGGACGACGTGAACTTCCAGTGGGGGAGGAGCAAGAACAAGCGTTCAACGAACTGAAGGAAAGACTCCAGTCGCCCCCTATCCTCGGACACTTCGATCCAGCCGCGGAAACGGAAGTTCACACGGACGCCAGCAACGCCGGACTCGGCGCGGTACTCGTCCAAAGACAAGACGGAGCAGAGAGGGTGATCGCTTACGCAAGCCGGGCACTGTCCAAGGCAGAGAAAAATTACTCAACGACCGACAAGGAATGTCTCGCTGTCATCTGGGCGTTAACCAAGTTCCGACCGTACCTGTACGGGATCCCGTTCCGCGTTGTCACGGACCACCACGCTCTCTGTTGGCTCGCCAACCTGAAGGACCCGTCAGGACGCCTCGCTCGCTGGAGTCTCCGACTGCAAGAATTCGACGTAACCATTGTGCATAAGTCTGGCCGCAAGCATAATGACGCCGACTGTTTGTCTAGGGCCCCCGTCGAATCTCCTTCCGACAGCACCGACGACGACGATGACGACCGTTTTCTCGGCGCCGTTACAGATACCGACATGGGAGTGCTTCAACGAGACGACCCGGAACTTCGCGCCGTGATCGACCTCCTCGAAGGTCAAGGAAGTTCAGTTCCGCGAGTCTTGGCCCGAGACTTACCAAGCTTCGTTCTGCAGCGAGGCGTGCTCTTCAAGAAGAACTTCGGAACAAGTAACCCTGCCTGGCTGCTGGTTGTTCCGGCCATGCCTGCGCGAAGAAATCTTTCAAGCTTGCCACGACGACCCGACGGCTGGACACCTTGGCTACAGCAGGACGCTCGCCCGGATTCGTGACAAGTACTACTGGCCGAGACTCCCAAAAACCGTCCATCTGTACACACGGTCCTGCCATGAGTGCCAACGACGTAAAAGCCCCCGACGAAGCCAGCAGGACTTCTGCAGCCGATTCCTACCCCAACTACGCCCTTCCAGCAGGTCGGAATGGATTTACTTGGGCCGTTCCCAACATCGGCGCAAGGAAATCGGTGGATTATCGTCGCGACCGATTATCTTACACGATATGCCGAGACGAAAGCTCTGCCATCGGGAACAGCGGTAGAAGTCGCCAAGTTTTTCGTCGAGTCTATTCTCCTTCGACATGGCGCCCCCGAAGTCTTGATAACCGACCGAGGGTCATCGTTCTTGGCCCAGCTCGCGCAAGAGATCCTTCGGCTCAGCCACACCAGCCATCGTCGGACCACCGCGTACCATCCGCAGACCAACGGGCTTACGGAGCGGCTCAACAAGACGATCGCCGACATGATCTCCATGTACGTCGACGTAGAGCACAAGACGTGGGACGAGGTATTACCTTACATCACGTTCGCCTACAACACTGCAGCTCAAGAAACCACCGGGTTTACGCCATTCGAGCTGGTGCATGGAAGAAAAGTGACGACCATGCTGGACGCGATGCTGCCTCATGAGCCTGTGGATGACGGATGCGACGATGCCCATGCGGTCAGTCAGAGAGCAGAAGAAGCACGCCAACTAGCCCGCCTTCGAATCCACGATCAACAGCGTGTCGACGCTCGCCGGTACAATCTTCGTCGCCGCGCCGTCCACTTCCAGCCCGGAGACAGAGTGTGGGTGTGGACGCCGATTCGTCGTCGCGGTCTCAGCGAGAAACTGCTGAAGCGCTACTTCGGGCCTTACAAGGTCATCCGACGCCTCGGAGATCTGAACTACGAAGTTCTTCCCGACGGAACACGACCATCAACCAGACGTCAGCCGCGACCCGAGGTGGTGCACGTGGTCCGGCTGAAGCCGTATTACGAACGATAGCACTTTCCACCGTCGTCGACGAGTGAAGTGTGAACTGTAAACTGTGAATTGTGGCTCGCGAATCTGCTGTCCTTTAGTTGTGGATTTGTTTTTTTTTGTTTTCTTCGTATTGTGCTGCATCGGGACGATGCACTTTTTTTAAGGGGGAATAATGCCGCGGGCGCAGCTAACCAAATAGGCAGCGCGCCCGTGGCATAACGGTTATCGCACTTATCTTCCACGCAGAAGGCCAGGGTTCGATTCCTGGCCGCGCCTACACATTTTTGTTGACGCTGTAATGTGATGTTCTAGCAAATTCGAGAGCCGCCTTGCTAATTCGAGGTTAGAATGTTCTACGAACCGAACCTTCTACGCCGAATGTTCCGGAAGCCCACGCGTGTACAAAAGGGACTCCGCCTGGCAAGCCGAGTCAGTTTCGCCTCAGCGTTCGATCCTGCTGCTTCGCCGCCTTCGACGCCCGCGACGCTCTGCTGTTATCTTCTTTTTCCTTTTTATTTTTTGGCACAAGTTCGCCCCATTAAACGTTTCAGTTTTCTCAGTTATTCATTTGTTTTGTCACCTCGCCATTCGTGACAATAGTTTCGCCAGGCGCTCCTCCGTAATTTGTTTTTCGCCAGCCCACAGACACATATGCTGTTGATACGATAAAAGAGGCAAAAACAAACTTCTATATATTTAAAAAATTATTTATGCGTCAGGAACACAGAGTTACGTGCCTATGGAGGATAAAACCGCCAGAAAAATGTTTGCAGAGCATATTTAAGATAATTAAGGAGTGCATTTACTTACATTATATATCTTTAAGGAGATCGGCCCTTTATTTATGTTGCGAAGTCTTCAGCCAGTAATTGAATATATTTTTTTATCTGTTCGCATTAGAACGCTCGTTTTGACGAAAACCCGGCGGTGTCTTTCGTTTGTCAGCGCTAAGGAGAGGGGGAGAAGGGGGGGGGAGCGGGTGACGCGTGGGACTGTACCATTGGTCCGAAGCGCTAACGTTAGCATGCGTCAACCTCTCTCTTTCTCCCCGGCGCTGACAAACTGACAGACACCGTCGGGTTTTCGTCAATACGAGCCCTTTCGTTTTCGTCATTGTCACGCTCACAGCTGGCGCAGAGTCCGAGACGAGGCGGTACCGCGCAACACCTCCTCGATAACAAAGCCGTAGCGCTGAATGAGATGGCGTCATCAGAGAGGGCGAACGCTGGACACAGATTGGAAACGAGTGCTGCGTCAGCGCTCGGCTTCGAGTCAAGTTTGAGCCAAACGTAGACGCAATCGTCGTGTCCAATCTGTGCCCAGCGTTGGCCTTCTCTGATGACGGCATCTCATTCAGCACTACGGCTTTGTTATCTAGGATGTGCTGTGCCGCGGCGCGGTGGAATACGGGTTTGCTCAGTTGCCGCTCTGCCGTCGCCAAGCGTTCTTCGCTCTTGGTTTCCGTTGTAGCGGTGCGTGGGATGTGATGTGTGTGTGTAGTTAAAACGATGAATGCGGTTCCCTCCAGGAGTGATATGGATGCTGTTCGTTCCACGAGGAATATGGATGCGGTTCATTCCTTGAGTGGTATGGATGTGGTTCTTTCCACGAGTGATATAGACGACCATATCCAAGGGCGTTGACGTACTCTTGCAGGCAGTGTACATAAAAAGGGGTGAAAATATTACACAAAGATCCATTGGTGGATTCTTAGGGAATCCGTTAGCGTGAATGACCCTTGGGGAACGCCACACAGGTGCTTCTTTTGCAAACGCTAATACTAACCCCGTAACAAGGCGAACAAGGGGCAGCAAAAAAAAACATAAGCAAAAGAGAAAGCCAAAAGAGGAAAGTGAAGGAGTCAGCGTTCAAGTTTCCAAAAGGGGGACGTGTGGGAGTTTTCAAGTGTCATGCTGACGCATTCCCTAAGAATCCACCAATATATATTTTATTGTCATTAATATATTTGACTGTATGAAGTTCTTATAACCGTTTGAGACCGACACGAGAGCATGATACTCTATACGACACCAGCTCTTTGCCCATCCGAGGAAACGTGATTTTTTGTTCGCTGTTTGGCACTGTGAAATACCGCGTCACGGGGTATGCCAAAAAGGAATGTCTGCTCGCGTGATATACCTGAAGGCAAACACACAAATGTGCATAAATACAAAAGATATAATAAGTGGCATTCTTCTAAATAATCACATAGACAATACATTACTGCAAAAAGAAACACATGGGGATCTTGAGGTAAAAACAGCGAAACTGGACATGAATGAAAAACCAAGAACAGGCGGGACTCAGCATTCTCCATGTTCTTGTTTTTTGTCCTAGTCGACAAGCTTTGAGATTCCCATCTGTTCGTGTTCTTCGCCCTCGTACAATTCTGCTGTTTGATAGTCCCGTCTGTTCTGGTTCTTCGTACTTGTCCAGTTGCGCTGTTTTACCTCAAGATGGCAAATAATAAACAAGCACAAATAAGCTTTGTAACATATGGAGGTGCAATGCTATTTTAATTACAGAAAAATAGCGCGAAGTACAGGCAAATATTCTTGTATTTCTAATATAAATAGCTTGGGCATAAACTTGTATGAGTTAGAATCTTAGCGAAATACTGCCACGGGATGCTAATGTTATATTCGGTTTTACGTGCATTTGATTTAGGCAACTCTGTGCTTTATCAGTCATGCGCTCCAACATTTCATTATGTTGCCGCATATCATCGGGAAATTGCTATATATGCAGAGTGCACAACTTTACAATTTGGGCATCAACATTTGCTAGTGTTGCGAACATTGCATTTCACCAGGAAGCTGAACTGTTTAACATGGATTGCACGTGACGTCATAACATTATGTGCCGGCGTTCGCTGTGATTTGTTCTTGCTGAGAAAATCAAATCTGGTGGTGCATAATGCACGCTGCAGAACATACGTTCTCAGCAGTAAGGCCGCCCCAATAGCAGCTAATGTAAGGTAAGTGCACGCCATGTATTTGAGATACACAAATTATTCTTGCTTGGTGCAGGGTCAATGAAGAACGGTGCGAGCATCTGGCACCTAGAAATCGCGTTTTGTCGCAAGAGTATTTTTGAAAAAAAAAAGTAGTTTTGGGGTTTACGCTATCCTATCTGTGTCGTAGATGCGGGGCCGAGGAAACTTAACAACACTTGTTTTTAAGAGTGCACCCCCTCCCCCTTTTTTTTCCGTTGACCCACCAGACTTTTTTTTTGTACCTTCCTCCGTTCGTGGGTGTTAATTCTGCAATTATATTTGTGTCATTTTGTTAACAATAATCCTCCATTTCTCTTTTTTGTTTTATTTCGCATCCAAAATCTTTAAAGTTTATACAAGATATAGAGGTGGTCGAAGCTCGGAAAGGTGTCCCTGAGGACACCACAAAAATGTGGTGTCCTCAGGGACACGGCAGAGAAAAAGAACAGGACCAGCCCAGTCAACGTTCCAAATCAGACTGTGTATTAATGAACAAAGACAAAAATGAAGTACAGAACTTGAGAACGACACTCCTGGGAGACTTAGAGCGGCTGCCAACGTTCGGCTGTCCCTCTGAGGCCACAAGGATCGGTCTTTTCTGGCAATCGAGTAGGTCACTGTATCACGTGACTCGCGCTGCGAAGTCGTGACGTGATGTGACGTCACGATGTCAAGAACGCTAACGAATGCAGTGACATTCTCAATTTGAATCAACTTGACGCAGTGAGTCACGGGATCACGTCACGTGATGTCATGGGGCACGTGACGTGACATTGCTTGACAGCATGTCTTGACACCGTGACATCAGATAGATTGCCTTCGGAACGTGTGTACGTACACTTTATTTTTGTATGTCCCTTTTATTCCGACATGACGGTATGCCGACAGTTCAAACAGTTTTTTTCTGGAACTTCTCGATGCGGGTACAATCCTTCTCTACCGAGCGTCACGTCAGCCTCGAGTCGCGATTGTCTAGTGTCCCAGCGGTTGATATATAATCGGTTGTACAAGATCGTTCCCGAGTCGGTTACCGAGACGCAGTCCAACAGCGTGGTGACAGCTCAGTTCCGCTCGCAGTGTGAAGAGGTATTGACGTGGCTCTGCTGACGCTCGTGTAGTTCAAATGCCTCGTCCTGGACGTAAACTAACTCCTGCATACCCAAGGCCAAAAAAACAAAAAAAAAAACGCCGTGGTCGATTTGTTTTTATGTGCTTCGCTTTGCAGAGCCATGCGAGCCGTCTGCTTTTAGGAGCAATGGTGGCTACGTTGATATCGTAGGGATCGTGTGCGCGTAGCTGTCGATCAAGGCGGTTATGCCGTCATCGGAAGAGGTGGGCATTCGGGCCCGTTTAAATTGACATTTCGTAGCGTCAACCATCATCGCATGGACACAATCTCCAATCCACGCTACTGCCCCCACCTCCCCCCCCCCGAAAAAAAAAAAAGAAGAAAAGAAGAAGAAAGAAAATGTTGCCGAAAGGCTTACTGAAGGTAAAATCAATGCTAGCCTACTCTGCTGTGACTTTCTCCATCACAGCGCCTCAGTACTGCGTGCAGGCCTAAATAATCTCTGAGTGAGGATACTTCCCGTTGCGGCGTTGTTCTTACTGACCTGATGCCTTCACGACATTCCATCGTAGCTTCACGGATGTTTCTTTTTTTGTAATAGTTTTATTCAGTCTAAAATAGGTTTTCTTGCGTTTTCCTATTGGCAGCGCGATCATTCTATACACTCGTGGCGTGGTGCCACCTCCTCCCCATTGACTGCGCTGTCACGTGCCCAATGACGCACGCACTAGGCCACACGTTTAGTCAGCAAGATGGCTGTGACGTGACGAGCAGATTTCCCCGACGCCAAGGCGTGTAGCCGCCGCGGCGTCGGGGAAGTCTGCTCGTCTCGCACCCTGACGCCCGAGTTCGATTCCTAGCCAGAACGAAATGTACCAAGTGTTCTTTTCAGTCATTGATTTACTTTGTTGACAGGAACCTCCCTGAGAAAAGTGACGCCAATCCTAGCATTTTTGACGTGTCTTTACTTTTTGCGCCGTCGGCCATTTTCAGTACCATCGCTTGGTCACGCCGCCGACGAAGCCAGATTTTCGCGTAATTAGGTACAGAGCGCGACACTGTTAGCGCAGAACAAGTGATCGCCGGTTTTTCCAATTTTTCTCTTTGAAACGAAGGGATGTCATTCAAGTTAATATTGCTACGGAAAGAATTCATTTAGTTCTATAATGCAAGCGAAAACATGTCGCGCTCGCTAATACTATTTAGAAGTAAAATGCGAAAATGCGCCGATGTCGTGTTTGCGCAAACAGTGTCGCGATGTGTACATAATGCTTTCGCATTAAAATATTAAGAATGCCTAATGATAGCCTTGTGTAATAATCTGTACTTCTTGGACTTTTTTTACCGAGGGACGCTTGTGTATTGGTATTTTTTATTTGCGTCCTTGCCTCGAGTATTTGGTAAAAGATAACCCCCTCTTCGCTCGCTAATGACATTTTCCGAGTCATTTACATCCTTCCCGTGAGACAAATTGACCGAAATACTATACCTGATAACATCGCCTTTATACCTGATGCTTAGAATGAACTTTTGCAAGTAAAGGAAAACTACGAGAGGAACGCAAGATTCCCCTTGGCACCAAGATCACGGTCCCTGGTGGACACATGGTGCAAGAATAGTTATGACCGATCAGCTCATGATTTATTAACAAGTTTTAAATAACTCTGACTGGCTCATCTTGTGGAATTCTCGTAACCAGACCGTGTTCCGAGATATGAATGTACAAATCTTCATCAAACTTCAAAACAAAGCCCCCCCCCCCCCCCCTTTTTCGGCGTGAGGCAGGGCGCTGCGTATGGTGTTCCGTATGTCAACGGAGCGGGGGTGGTAACAGTTCCTTTCTCCGGTCCCTGAAACGGTCTTTTTTCTTTAGCCAGCCGAGAGCGAGGGGACTGTGGTGAGGCTCACCCCGTTGTCATACGGAATGTTATATTGCCGCGTGTATGGCTGAGGGGGAGCGCACGTGGCTCTCACAGAGGCCTTCGGGGTTCGATGCCTGGCACCGGACGTTACTTCTATAAATTTATTCTTCTCCATTCTTCTAGAAGATTCGTGTCTTTTGTTACCCCGATTGTTCGACGCTCGAACATTCTAGGCCAAGCGTTCGAGATACGAAAAGATAAATAAGGAGGCCGATATGGCCTTGCCGCGTCAGCCTCACCCTAGACAGCTGTCACGCTGACACCCCGACATTCGCGTCTGCTTTTTCGGCGCAAATTCTCCATATTGTTTTTAGCACAAGTTCGCCGATTAAATATTTATTTTCAGTTTTACGTTTGTCGATTCTTTTCCTTCCGCGCCAATATGAAACAACCCGCGTCGTAACAGAGAGGAATGGTGTGTCTGCTTTCTCGGTTGTCAACGCGCAAGTAACCGGATTGAGTGGAAAATATTGAAACGGCTATGTTGGAACACGTAGTGGCTACGAGGACTCTAAAAATTGGCGCAGACATGGAAGATGGAATGTTTGAATCTTCCAATATGAATATATTCCCCTATTACATTATTAAAAATGTAGTTATCATTTTCAGTTATTTAGGATATCAAAATTATGATTATTATTGCATTACGTGTCTTCCTCGTATCTAAACTTCGGCACAAATAAGTTTGGCGCATCTCTGATAGTGTTTTTTGTCCCCTTTGCAAAGTTTATATTGTGCATAGCGCAAACACATTATCGCAAGCGACACTTTTCATCTTCACCGCACTGCGCCGCGCGAAGCGCCATCTGAAAAAAATCGTTCTGCTGTTAGCACTTATGAAAACCCGAGGCCTAGAGAAAAACACAACACCAGAAAGAACATACAACGCAGAAACGAGTAGCCTAGTGGGGCAGCTTGCCGCCGCCCTTTGTGCGCTTTCTGTTTGTCTGTCTCTTCGAAAAGCAGGGTTGGCGGAAAAACGTTGGCAAAATCAAAGTTGCGTGTATCGTCGAAGATGCCGAATAAAGGCGTACGGCGACCTATCCCGAATTCATTTTATTGCGTGGGAAAGCACGGGCCTGCCTTCCCGTGCACTCGCATCTCTGGAACGGATACTGCTTGCTCAGCCCATGCACGATCCATTGCATTTTTTCTCCCTGAAGAATGAAAGCTCGACAGTTCGAGCAAGTTTTCGCGGCAGTTCGTCCGTGAGACGTTCTCGGGCACTGCAGGGAGATCTTAAGGTTGTTTCGGATGAAGCGCCGAACACGCGCATACAGCGACGTCAGACAGACAGAATTTGTATAGACACTGGCACCCAGAGGCAGCACTGGTTGAAGATGCCACAGCCATGCAGAGCTAGGACGCATCCACTGCGCTGCGGGCAAAGGAACTGGAGTGAGAGGCGTGTTGGCACGCCACTTACTCCTGACCTCGTCATACTCTCCAAACCCGATATCTTTTGGTTATTGCTATGTAGTGCGATAGAACTGGGTTTCGCTGGCAAGGATGGAAGAACGGAGGATCAAGGGATTACATTCTCAAGAAAAGGAGGTTAAAAGATTGATTGCGAATGTCTTGTGAAGCGTGATTATACACGAAATTGGCAAGTGGCACAAGGTACCGCCCGATACAAAGGGTATAGCAAATATCATTCATTTATACAGATGTATTATGATAGAAGACACGCTTGCTAGAAGTGCTCTGGTTGTCTACACAATGCTACGCGAGAAAAAGGAGCCGACTGAAGAGGACATCGCTGAACAAAAGTGGAGGCCCACTGAAGCTCCACGAGTTCGTCTTATCAACCAGACGCCGGAACAGAGAGAACAGCGTTTTACTGGGACGGAGAAGCAAGGTGAGCTCGCTCTGTTACTACCAAGGTCTGAGTGAGGGAACGACGTTCGTCTCATTTGAATCGGCCGATTAAGGCCTTCTTAAAAGAAACGTCGAAGTGCTACCGCGTTTCGACGTCGTCTGCAGCGAAGTACAGCTGAAACAGTCAGATTTTAATTTTTAATGATATGGCAACTATTCTTTGTCTTGTGTTGCTTCAAAAAGCAAAGCAGCTGTAATTACTTTTTGTTAAACGTGCTTTCTAGTTATAATTTTTTAATGTTTTTTTTGAAGTACATATAACGTTATCAGGTGGTTTGCTTTCGTGTGTATATCTATTTTTTTTTATGTTTAGTCTGCACTGTGTGTACTGCCGTAAACTGCGGGGCGTGGAGGCCTCAGTGAGGCAGATTATTTTTTTTTAATTTACCTTTCTATTGGTATTGGCCTGTAAAAAAAATTCGTATACTTGAAACTTCGAAATTCAATCGTCGTCTAAATTTTCAAACACATCAAAAAGGTATTTTCGGGGAGGGAGGACAAACATGTTATATATCAATCTCTATAACCTTCCCTTTAATATCGCTATGTACTACGAAGAGCATCAGCATGTGATAACGGGAGTAGGGGATGTAGGATTATTAGCCGGCGCCCGTACGAAGGTTACAAGTGGCGAAAAGTTACTACATTGGGCTGCAAACCGAGAGGTCCCTAGACATACCTGGTGGAGGATGAGCATACATTTTTTTTTCGGCTTTACAGGTTATTTCTTTTTTTAAACCCGCGGAAGCTACACAAATGCGGCCTGTGCAGGTGAGTTATATGGCCGGGGTATATAATGCAGATAAGTAATCGTCACGATACTTTGGCTGATTAACAAAAATTAATGATTAACTTTTATTTGCTGAATACAAACTTATGGCTCCAAATAAAATCTTGCTGAGCGTTATTGAAGATCACTAAATCAGTCAAATCTAGAAAGTCGTGGGCGCGTGGAAGCGCCGGCGATGGATCTAAAGTTACCACTCGTGCAACAGGCGCAAGGCTGTGGGTGCCAAAAAGCACCTCGCGGTTTTTTTTTATCTCTTATCATTCACCTTCTCGAGACGCAAGCTTCCTGCTTGTTGCATGAGGGGTACCTTTAGCGTACTACCGTACTTCCCACGCACTTCAAAAAGTTAGAAATATACTAATTTAGTGTTTTTTGTAGATGAACAGCAAGTCTCTAATTGGGACCATATAGTTACTTTCGCGAATTAAAATGTTACTTATCAACTCTTAAGACATTATACAAACTATAGTGATGGTTATTATCATGTATTAAGTCCCACTGGATGTATAACTCACCTGCACGTACCTCATTACTGTAGCCTTCACGTTTTTTTTCCTAATATGTAAAGAATTAAAAAAAAGTTTTACTTAATTAACTATAAGTTCTTGTTCAAATTGTTTGTTTCTGTGACCATGGTAATTATAACCGGTTGTTCTGGCATTCCTCGCTTTGGGGTTTCTATTACAAAAAAAAATTGAATTCACTAGCGACGTTTTATGACGATGTGTGCCTGGGAGAAGTGTAGGGTCGAACTAGAAATGTCATTAACTCCAATACCTTCCCAATGTCGTCCTATAAGTTTCCTATAAACAAATTAGCAGCGGACATCCTACAGACGTCCTAGACTCCTAGGTCTACTGACTTTGTGTTGTCTGCTAGGGAAATGCTATGAAAAGAGAGCTTCGGATGACCCTAGTCCTATGTAAGCTCTATTCTGAGATAAAGTCAAGTTCTAAGTAGAATATGGGTCGGATTCTAGTACAATGGTAATAGGAAGTCATTGGCTAATTTTCTATAAAGGGGCCTCCTAAAAGGAGCCTAGAACGAATAAAGAGAAGAACGACCACAGCCGAAATGTAATAGGAGTCAGGTACAAGAGAAATAGAATGTCCTTGGATATTTTTCTATGGAACGGACGGACGGACGGACGGACGGAATTCGTGTAGCAGAGCAGGCGGTTCGGTCACAAAGCATGCCATGATATACAAACATTTTGCACCGTAATCGTCGCCCGTGTGTGCCCGCCAGGTTCTGCCCTGAAATGGGCGAATCTTATCGTGCATCTTAGCGAACGCCGCACCCAACAACAGCGCCAAAAAGTCAAACTGGGCTTGCATCAATCATGTGTGGTGTGCAACATTTCCTACACCCACGCTAAGGGTGCGAGATATGGCGGCGTGTATTTATGACCCCTCGACGTTCAAACGCGCGACAGTGCCATTTCTGTTTTCCTCTGCGTTTAATAACAAGGACGTCTTTTGATTTATGGTGGCCTTCGCTCCCAGTACATTTCGGCGGTTGACGAAGATTCAGCTGCTGAAGTTTTCCTTTAGTTTTGTCCGAGACGTAGGGGAGTTATCTTCAGCCACCGCGCTAAATATGCGTACGCCAGGCCGGATTAACCACGCCTGGTTTCTGCCGTAATTTTTTTTTTCCGACAAAGGCGAGGGTGGTTTTTTTCCTGCGTCAATTTTATTACATTAGCAGACGACAGCTCCTGACCCTCGCTCCGCGTACCTGCCGGTTCCATGTATAAAAAGGTCGCATTAGCAAAGGCGAATACGGTGATGGCTTTAGGTCCCAAGGGTGAAAAAGTTTAATGTTAATGCGATGTTTGTCTAAAAGGTGATTGCCTCGAGCGACAGGAATTGGGGCTTTAAAATTAGGAGCGGGGGTTTCTTTTGATAGGAGACGTAGCCGCGGGATGTTTGGCTTAATATGTTTAGGCCAGGTAGAGGAGGGAAACGGGATAACACACCGTGCAGGATTTTTCTTTTTTTTAATCCAGCGGTGGACAAATATCTGGGAGTTTTGTTAACGTGCAATATCCGGGAAAAAGATTACTAAGTTATTTTAAATTAGAAATAAAGTAAAAAGAAAGACAGGCACAAAGTAAATACGTGTAGGTAAGTCAAGCCTTGCCAAAGGTCAAAAGTATACAAGTTTTAACTTGAATCAAATAAACAAAAGTATACTTTGCAAAGTATACCTAAGAATGCATTTCAAATTAACTCTTAGAATAAAGAGAAAAAAAGAACTTCTAGTGTGTGAACTTTAAAGGCTTTACTCGATGGTCAGTATCATCAAAATTTAAATTTAAAACAAAAAAGATACATTAAAAGTATATTAAAAAAATTAACTTCTGGCACTAAAAGTATATTTTCGTATACTTGAAATGTAATTACAGAGCACTTTTTTGTTTACAGAATATTTTTTAAGTAGTAATTTATCCTTTTCCGTCGAAGGAAATAGAAATGTCAAGGAGCCAAAATTCAATTAAAGGAAGTGTTTGTTATTTAAAATGTTCTCGTAAATAAGCACTTATTATAATGTTTCTTTTTTATTAACAACAAAGTTATTCTTTCGGTCAGGATTACACTGGTTTTATTGGAGTTGATAAGGTATCCGGGCATTATTGCAGTGAATTTCTGCCTATATTAAGCGACTTGCCATGTCAAAGGGTCCGCATCGGGTTCTCCTTAGAAAATGCGCAAATATGTAGTGTCGAAATATTTTGGTGTTTATTGTTTCCGATTGTCTTTAATACTAGATTTCTGGTGTAAGTCGCTGAGGTACTTTTTCGAAAGATCAAACAGGTCGGCCTTACTTAAAACGTTTCGCCGAACAATAGCTTTTAAAAAAGAAAAAAGTTGAGTACTGTTTGCAAAAAGTTATTGTTGCTAGCGTACTTTCTGGACTCTACACAGTCCGTGCAGGTTTATGCAGGTTTAAACGATTAAATTTTACGCGTTACCAACATCTAGAGGTGCAAAGTCTACGAGGTTTTGTTTTTCCAAGATCGCTCATGATGACAATGACGAAGCATGACGGATCTTGGGAATCGCAGTGTATCATCATCATCATCATTTATTTTCCTTAAGGGCCGTGGGGCATTATACAAGGGTGCGGTAATAGAACAAAAAAAAAGATAGAACAGTAAAAACAATTATAACACTGTAAGCTAGCTAGGTAGGTTAGATAAAGAAAGGGTAATGGCTTCAACAAATTTAGTAGTATCATTAATAGAAACGATGTTGTGAGGTAATGAATTCCAATCCTCGATGGCCAATGGTGTGGAAGTCTGGTGAGAAGCAGTAGATGAACGAATTGGACGTAATTTAGATAGGTGATCTAGACGCGGGAAAATATGATGATGATAGGAGTGATTCTTCGAGGTGGCTATTGTGATAAGAAATTCGATGGAGGAGAGAAAGGCGTGATACTCGGCGGCGAAGGGAAAGTGAATGAAGGTTAACTGATTGGCGTATTCCCGATTTCCTGGTATATGGTGAGTAGTTGTTATAAATAAAACGAAGGGCTCTGTTTTGGACGGATTGTAGATTATTTGCGAGGTAGGACCGCCATGGGGACCGATATAAGTGAGGCGTATTCTAACTTCGATCTCATAAGAGTAGTATACGCTAGTCGTCTTACGGAGGGTGTAGCAAGTTTGAGGTGACGGCGCAAATATCTGAGAGAACGGTTAGTATCAGAAATAACAGAATTTATGTGAGTAGTCCATGATAGATCAAAGGTAAGATGAACACCCAGGAATTTATAAGACGAACATGCTAAAACTTGAGTGTTAGTGAGGTAAAACGAACATGGTGTGGCACGCGAACTGCGGGAAAATTATAGGGATCTACATTTATTAAAGTTTAACGTCATTTGTTATTTTTCCCACAAATGAATTAAGGACTCAAGGTTTTCCTGGTGAGCATGGTGATCATGGTATGAAAGATCGGGTCGGTAAATGGCACAATCGTCGGCGAACAGGCGCACAGAAGAAGCTATCTTAAGGTGGAGATCATTAATATAGATTAGGAACAGAGGGGGCCAACTACGGTTCCCTGGGGGACACCTTACGTTACGATAGAGGTGGGATATTTGACGTTGTTAACGGAGGAATATTGCTTACGGTTAATTAGGAATTCAGTAATCCACTTAACAACAGAGGGGTGAATATTAATATCGTTAAGCTTTGTTAAAGGACGTTGGTGTTAAACTTTGTCGAATGCTTTCGAGAAGTCAATGAAAATGGCGTCGGTCTGAATATTCGAATCGAAGCTTGAATAAATATCAGTAAGGAAGGCGGTTAGCTGGGTTTCACACGAGTAAGATTTACGAAATCCGTGCTGATGTTCAAAAAGAAGGTAATGAGAGTCAAAAAAGTTTATTATATTTGAGTAAAGTATATGCTCTATGAGCTTAGATTGAACACTGGTGAGAGAGATGGGACGGTAATTTCTTACGAGTTGGTGATCACCAGTTTTGTGAACAGGTATTACGTTAGCTATTTTCCAGTCACGTGGAACTATGGAAAGCGTGAGCGATTGTGAGAATATGTCACAGAGGAAAACAGAGGAAATGTGTTTAGTGTTTATTAATGCCTTCAAATTAATTTGGCCGTCTCCAGAGCTCGAGGAGACCTTTAGGTTTTCTATTGCTTTCAATACGCCTGCGTGGTCAATTATGATAGGATTCATCTGATGGTGAGATAATGGGCATGAGTCGGGAACGCTTAGCAAGTCTTCTTTAGTAGAGATTGATGTGAAGAAATTGGTAAGGTAAAGAGCGCTATCTTCATCTGAAAGTGGGATGCCGTTGTCGTTTATGAAGTGCAAAGGAAGAGACAGAGCTGGGTTGACCACTTTCCAGAACTTTTGGGTTTACTTGTTAAAATGTTGGGGAGGTCGTGAGTATAAAACTTGGTTTTAGCATCAGCAATGGCGGTTTTGTATGTTCTAGCACACGCATGATATGCATCCCACGAAGCTGAATTGTTGATAGATTTCGCTCGTTTATAAAGTCGCTTTTTCTTGTTAGCATGACTATGCACTGTTTTGTTATACCATGGATGACAGTTATCAGATATGATGCGGGTCAGTGGGATGAAGCGCTCAACTAAATGGGTTAGCTTATCTTTATAAAGCGCCCATGTCCATCACACCTTGACAAATGTCGGCTTTTTAGGTGAGAAAAAGAAAGCTTGTTTCGTACATAAATGATCATGAAAAGAACCTTTCATGATCATTTATGTACGAAACAAGCTCTCTTTTCTGACCTAAGAAAGCCGACATTTGTCAAGGTGTGATGGACATGAGATTTGTTTTCGTATGGACTGTAGTCCCTGACACCTTAAGTAAAGCAGTGCAACCTCCCCCCCCCCCCCCCCGAGCCCGCCCCAATTTTGTTTTAGTTTTTTGCCATGGGATTTAATATTGTGTCAGGAGACTACCCAGTAAATATTTTGCTACAGAGGCTCGTATATCTTTAATGAAGCCCCCAAAAACTCATCCGCAACCGATACATTAATACATATAATAAACCCGAAAACTTAATTTGCGCGTACAGGGCACTGACGGCTTCAACTTTTACGAGAGACTTGATGACGGTGCGATATAAGATATTACAACTAAAGGACGTATCAAAGTCTACTGAAGAAAAAAAAACACTAAGGTTTTGCAGTAAAACAAAAAAAAAAGCCTGATTACATTTTGTTTGTGCAGTCAGTTACACGTACAGTAGCCTTTTTTGCTAAGTTGTACAAC
Source organism: Ixodes ricinus (assembly GCA_037355805.1). Lineage (NCBI taxonomy): Eukaryota > Metazoa > Arthropoda > Arachnida > Ixodida > Ixodidae > Ixodes > Ixodes ricinus. The sequence continues at coordinate 45,699 of JAZHYW010013326.1, forward strand.
TCGGCTGTCAAGCCGCTCGTGAAGCTCGGTACCGCCGATTCAGCGTCAGTACACCGTACGTCGAACTGAAGTTTTGGTGTGTATTATATGTGACGAGGGGCGAAAGAACATACCCTTTTTTTTAGTGTGATGGCCACGACCAGTTTTGTACGTACGTCTTCACGCAGAGCCCGGCTTTTATAATTTTGAACTACCCGAAGTTTAACGATTCACTACCGGACCCTTGTAAATTCTTAGAACTGAATTTGTAATCCTTCATTTTTGGCAAACAGGGTCCCATTGTTGATCCCAACGTCCCCGGGTAACTCAAAACACGCTGTGCAACTCTTTTCGACCGTTCGACCTAGTTCGACCAACGGGCACTTTCGCCCAATGCTCTGTTCTGCGAATTGGCCTAGGGAGAATGGCCCTATTCGACGAATTGCCCTT